>JAUMHO010052814.1:0-31389 GCA_032360965.1 Ulva armoricana
CCCGCCCCTACTAGTAGGGGCGCTGTGGCCGATGCCCGCTTGGGTTTGGCGTGATATCCGAGTTGTCTTTTTTTTTTATTTTATTGCTCGTTCCGATCCTGTAAGCAGGATTACAGTGTCCGACACCTGTACGGGGCTGGCATGGTACCTTACGTTCTCTGTCATTTCATGTTTTACGATATGTGATGGACTGTTGGTCCATACGCAAGCGCATGATCCTCCCAGGAGCTCCTTGGTCCACCCATGCAATCGTGGCTTGAGCTAGCAAACGGTATGGAGTGACACCCGGTTTCAGTAAGCTTGCATTTGATCTGGAGCTTTTAGGGTTTTTGCCTGGCTGCAGTGCGGATGGCTTCAGGTGTGTTATTTAACGACGATGGTGATGCAGCGCTCTAGCGTCCCTCCCAGACTGAGACGCAGCAGAAAGCCAATTACAACGCCAGCCTTCTATTCGAGAGATAATACGAGTGACTACCTGCATATGAGTGCCTGCAAAGTGGTGGACGCACCAGGCGCCTGTACAGGTTGCCTGTGTATCCGAGAAGAAGTCTCGTGTGACGTTTCCTGCCATATGATGTAAGGGGGCATGTCGACGGCGTAAAATAGTGTTGAATACACCAGCAAGCACTGCTGTGATGCCTCGTGGCCGGGCGCCGAGAGATGTGTGCTTTCGTTCGGACGGCCCATGGATGAAGCGCAGGGAGCACGCGGAAAGCAACGGGGCGCGAGCAACGGTAACAGACCTTCCATTTGAACAATCGTCTGCTCTAGAAGAGATCTTGAAGAAGGGAGAAGAGCTGGCACGGGAGTTGACAACTCGTGCTGGTGACGAAGGTGTTGCATTTTGATCCGGTTTGGTGCAGCCCTCGTGCCTTACCTTGACGCCCGCCCCGGACGTGCATATTGAGCCATAACCCTCTGTATCTATGAAAATTCATTCGATGCGTTTGACATCAACTTCCCGGTGACCAAGGTGTAAGCGTACCCAGTCAACGTGTGGTACCTTCATACACAACACTGTTCTTGCAAGCGCACGGATACATCCCATTCTCAGACAACCACAGCTAAGCACGGCACGTGCGAAGCACCCAATTTTTGTGCTGCAGCATGCAGATATCATCACTGTGCAAGGTTTGGCGGCCTTGGTCACGTCTGACAGCGAATCAGGCCCAGACTTCTCAGCGGCTGGGTACTTCCTGGAAGCAGCGACCAAGGAATGCTGGGCGATCTCTATCAACGGCATGCTCCCACCTACTTGCTTTTTTCCGGTTCCTGGTCATCGGACTTGCCTGCGTTGGGTCGCCTTCATCTCATCGAGCCCACACTGATTATTAGAACCAGAAGGTTCCCCGTCCACGGACAGATCCATGCAGTGATGGTGCCAAGAGTCGACTGCCAGCAGGAAGCGTCCTGGAGCATTCTCCTGGTGGAGTTGCACAGCCACAAGCGCTCTGTCACCATCGGCGCTATGGCGGAGCGGCATGGCACCGACGCCCTCAGCCTGTGCCCCATTGACCGTTCCTCTCACCAGTTCCTCTGCCCTGGCATTCTCCCTCACGCCACAGCACAAGCTCACTTCAAGTGCACTATGATCAAGGTATGCTGCTCCGTTTGTGAATGTCGGACTGGCTCGATGAAGTGCGCTGCTGCAGTCTCGCAGTCCGGCATATCTCGCCAGAGCACCCACCCGCGGCATGGACCATTCTGCTGCATGACCCTCAAAGTGGTCGCCCAAGCATTCCCATGTGTTCCGCATCAATCCCGGACAAAGGAACCAGAAGAACCAGGGCCTGTCGGCCCTCATGCGTGCTTCATGCCTCACATTGTTTATCAGCCGTGTGATCGCCTAGCACCCTCGGCTGCCCGGACCGCCATGTCTCCACCTGCAAGGCCACCTCCTCATCATGTGCTTGCAGTTCTCCATGCCAGTGCACATCCCGCTCTTTCAACGCATGCAGATCCATCGCCCCGTGCATCTCGGTGGCCTCGTGACTTCACGGAACCGTGTCTTCTGCCAGTCCAGTGCTACCTGGGCCGGGCCATTCGTGTCCACAGCGTCTCGGTCACACTGGCATCACACGGAGGAACAGCACAGTATGGGCAGATCAACGATTGATTGCACACTCCTGGCCAAAACACTCCTCGCTCCTGGTTGAAACACGGCTCGGTGAACAGCTGTGGTGCCGCTGTGCCATGCATGCTGTGCCATGCATGCTCAAGCCGTCAGCAACGAAGGGCCTGTTGCAGGAGCACGAGGGGACTCGCATGGAGCTGCCGTCCTGGTGTCGCTCGCTGGTGACCTCCGAGCACCACGTACTCAACCTTGGCCTCTTGTCCGTCTCAGGCGTGCCACTGCGGCTGCTGCGACAGTAGTCTGGTGCTTCAGCCGCCGCCCCCTCTGGCCGCCACGGAGGACACTCGCCAGAGTGGTTGCTACATGTCGCAGCTGCAGCGTGCCGCTGTGTGCCTGACAGCCACGCCGCCCCTGGCAGCGAGTGACTGTCGACATGTAGGCATGCCGGCCACGCCCACACGGAACAACACAGCTGGCCACGAGCCTGCTGGGTGGTTTCTGCTCAGGCACCTCTGCTTCCGGCCGATGGCGACCCCTCTGCCTGGGCTGGCCGTGCTGGGAAAGCTGTAGGCGAGTGGATCGCTTGTGCCCTCGCCGTGGGCGCGACGACAAACACGAGCCGGACGGCACAGCTTACAGCTTATACGAGGATGCTCCTGTGAGCGGCAGCAGGTGGACCTGGTGTGAGATGGAGCCTATTTCATCTGCATGCTGAGCCGTGTGGCTGCTGGGGCAGTGATTTGGGCTACGCGGGGGATGCATGGCGGGTGCTGTAGCATTTCGAGTGCTGCAGCATTTCGATGCGATCCTAGCTGTCATGCTCACGACAGGGGCGACTCGAGGTGCCGGCCACCATCATGTGCAGATCTCAGATTGCACTACATGTGCATTACGGCCAAATAGTGGGGACAGGGCGCACGGGATGAGGCCGGTGGTGTAGCAATTCACGAATTTCCAGGCCACTCCGAAATTTGGTGAGCCGCTTGAAAGTATACTGTATGTCAGCTGCCAAATGTCAAAGGCCCCATGGTCCAGCACTGGTGGCATATATATGGTCCTGGCTAGAAACTGAAGAGAACGTGTGTGTGTATGATTACATTGTGCTGCAGCAGGCTGCCAGGTATGCCTTGATATCCATGCATGAGACTTTTCGAACGAATGCAGATATGTCCAGCAACACGCTTTTTCAAACACCTGGATCTGCAGGCAACTCATCCACACACACGCGTAGAGCGGTCCTGCGCTGTAACCAGCTGTCAGTACCCTATACACTGATTATGCACGCAACAGACGACGCTGCGTGTGCACAGGTACTAAGTGCATCTTTTGAGGATTCGACGCACGTTTAAACGTTTGTGTTTTCTAGAATTTCTATAAGCAGCAGGATATGGAAGTTCTCACAGTCGACGGCCTTGGGGCGACAGTCCTCATGGTATTTGTTCCCCTGCTCACACCAATGTGCACATTTACTAACTTTCATGTGACAGGGGCAAGTGCCACTGTCGCCAAGTCCGAGTTTGTGATGCAGCGCCTGCGCACGCTCCGAGACACATCGACGCGTACGGAGGAGGACGGCAAGCTACGGCGGGGAATCAGGGAATCCTTCGCCGGCTTCATGTCTCGTTGGCGCCGCTCAGCATGGGCAGCCCGCGACACTGTTGGGAAGGTGGCAGCTAGCTGATACGCATGCGATTCGTGCATGCCACCGGCCAGCCGGAGAGTGGCCAGGTGCAACGCGAACTTCGTTGCAAGTGTGTGCTGAATGGCAGAGAATTTTGTACATCGATGCCACAACAGGTCCCAGGCATAAAGCAGGGGCATACACCAGTTGTGAGCAAAGACTCGCTGTCCCGCTGCGCAGCGTTTGCAAGGCACTGGAAACATCGTTATCTTGCTCCGTTCTGCACCCACAATCTAACACTTGTTCCGAACGTTTGCTCCCGTTCACGTATCTCATGGAGACTAATCATTGGGCATTCAATAATGCCCCACGGGCCTCGAAAGACGGGAAGTGGTTCATTGGATACGTCGCTACCCTCGTCGTGACTGCGATTATCGGCACCGTCGCCTGGAGTAATACGTGCGATTCGACGCTTCATTGAGGAGTGTGTGGATGCGAACCAGCATGCATCGGCCAAGTGCTGCGTAGGTGGCTGTCGTTTGTGGAATGCTTCGCTGTCGCCCTGCTTTCCCTACAGCGCCTTTGCGGCGGGTAGGCGCAGTGACAATCAATGATACTCTTCTGCAGTGCTCTCTACAAAACTAATTGCGTTCTGGCGACAGAGCAGATCATCCGACTTTTCGCTATGCAGGAATCCGCTCTTCCACCGCGCCATTTCAGATACTCGCTTCATGCACAATCCTCACAGCTGCTCGCCGGGTCACTCTGGTCGACGTCTCCTGGATGAGGTGGACGACGAGTTGATCGAGGCGTTCTGGCGCGTCGCCGCGAGAGCCATCCTCGGTAGCCTCGTCCCTGCACTGATCGCTGGTTTTGCAATTATCCAACTCTTCCGCAAGGCTCCCCAGACGATGGTCGTGATAGGCCTTTCACTGCCGGTGCGCAGCATCTTGTGCGTGAACGCGTCACCCGACACGATCACTTTCGTGTCACCTTCCCATTGTGCAGCAGCAACCCCTCTGACGTGCAGATGGTCTTTTTCGCCGTTATGGCAATCACCATGGTGGCCGGGGGAATCGCACCACTGGCCCTCGTCTATATCGTACCCGCTGTGGTGCTGGCAGTCATCATCTTCCGTTACAGATCCAGGCTGCAGCTCGTGGGCCGGATGATGAAGGTTGCAGCCGACTCTCTTGCCGCCAACCCCGCCTTGGTGCCGTTCGCCCTGGGCGCAAACTGCGCTGTCATCCCCCCTCTCGTTGGTCTCGGAGCGGCATTATACTTCCTGCAAGGCAACGGTGCGGCCCCTCGTCGTCAACCACCACATGCCCACCTCGACGCTACGTGTTGGGCGGTTGGTGGTTTTCCAGGTGGTTTTCCAGGGTCGCGCCCCAAAACAAAAACCTACCAAGTCATACGATTATTTATCATGATCAAACATGATGAATGCCCAACACAGCTTGACGCTTGCCTCCAGGATCCAACCGCCCGGATGGCTGCAGGTGATGTTGCGAAGAACCCCGCTCTGTCAACCTCCAGCTCGTATGGCTGTCGCGACGAGCATGGCACTCTGGCGGCATGCTGCGTGTGGAAACCTGCGCCATGGGTGCTGCCAGTGCAGATCGCCGTCGGCATCGTGCTGATGTGGACCGACGCTCTCGCGGCGCAGCTGCGCACGTTCGTCATGGGCGGCGTCGTCACGCAGTGGTGCGCCCCTCCGCTCCGCCCTCCTCGCCCGCACCGGCCTGTCTCTGCTCGACCGGCCCCACCGCCACACACCTGCACACCCCGCTCCGGGGTCCCGGGCCGGTGACCGTGCCCCTGTCCTGCTGACCACAGCGGTCCGCCGCATCGGCCTGCGTGGCGAGTGCATGCATGCATGGCAGCGCGGCGTCTCCAGCAGGGGCACGCTGGCCGCGCCCCCGGTGCTCACGCCCCGTGCTGCGTGGTGTGCAGGTACTTCCATGGGGAGACGCAGGGCACCATCAAGAGGTCGCTGAAGCACGCGCTGGGCCCGGCGCGCGGCACGCTGTGCTTCTCGGCGGCAGTCATCACCGTCTGCAACATGATCCGCGCCCTCGCTGACCGCATCCGGAACCACCGCGGCCACCCTGTCTACTTCATCCTCGGCCTCCTCTTCTCCTGGCTGCTCGACATGATCCAGGAGGCCATTCGCTTCGTGTCCAACCTCGCCACCATCCAGGTTTGCCCCCGCCCCGCTTGTGATGCTTGCGCCCCCCGGCAGGCGCTGCGCTCCAACGTGATGTGGCACCTGCTGTGCCGGTGGCATGCCCGTGCCAGCGGCGCGTGTCCCTGCCGCTCCCGCGGCAGGCGCGCTGTGGGCGGCGTCGACGCCGCCCGCTGCAGAGGATGCGGCAACTGACGGCGGTGATGGCTGCAGGCGGCGGCGACCGGAGAGGCGTTCATTGACGCGGCTCGCAGCGTGGGCGCGTTGCTGATGCGCCACTCCCTCAGCGCCGTCACCGTGTGGTGGCTGCCGTCCTTCGTCCTCGGCACGACGCTCTTCGGCATCGCGATGATTGCAGCCACCGCCGCGTTCTACATCTCTACCGCCATGTGGAAGGATTCTCACAGGCACAACGCGACCACGGTGCGGCCCTTGCCCCCACGGCCGTGCGTGCCACGCTGCGCCTCTAGGTGCCACCCGGCAACCCCTGCGCATGGGCGCCGCATGCGTGCGCGCGATGCCAGGCTGTCGCACACGGTGGTGATCACTGATCAGTGAAGAGCTTGCTAGTTCAGCGGGTGGAACACTGCGGATTGCTGTACAGGATGCCATCGCGCTCAGCGCTATCGTGGCCTACGTCTTCCTGGTGCTGTGCGGCTGGCTGCTCGGCTTCATCAAGAGCGCGACCGACGTCGTGTACCTGTGCTTTGCCCGCGACCTCGACAACCGCGCTGTCACGCGCCCGGAAGTCCACGAGGTGCTCAAGGACGTGCCCAACGCGACCGGCGCCGTCGTTGTGCAGCCCGACAATGACATGGTGCGCCCCTTCTCCCCACCGTGCCACGCGCTTCCCCACCACCTGCCCACCGTGTCGACTCACCGCCATGCCAGCCAGCGTGGCACGCCACACCTGTGTGCTGGGGTCCCCCCATGGGTTCCGCACGAGAGAGGGAGCGCCGCATCACATCGCGACGCATGCGCGGCATCGCGTCTAGCGCAAGTGTGTGACGCTGGGTGTGCGGTGCAGATGTATGGCGCCATGGAGCAGGGCGACTCCCCGACTGCTCCGCTGACCGGTCCGCCGGCGCAGCCCGAGCGAGATCTGACCGCGGCGATCGAGGCTCACCCGCCTCTCGCGCCCCGCAAGGATGACATGTAAGCCACCGCCACCACCCACGGTCGGCAAGTCGGCCACGGGGTGTGTGGCATAACTTGCTGCAGGCCATGGCGCTTTTGCCGCAGCAACACCGGGAGGCCGCATGGGACTGTTGCTTTCCTAGCCAGGGGAGCGCGCCACCGTGCGCAGGTGCGCTGGCGGCGGAGACAGCACGGCCGCGCCGGCACATGCGTCTCGCTGGTTTTCGATTATGTTCACCACGATCAGGAGGTGGCCAGGGTCACTGGCTCCTTATTGTTTTCAAGTCTTTGTTTTCAGGGGTGTCATTGGCACATGTGCAAGATCGTCATCGTGCGCAGGTGTCATGCCGATGCGTACACGCGCCTTGCATCGTATTTTCCGGTACCCTGGTGTGTTCGAGTACCCACCATAGGGCCCGGGGCGGCTGTCTGAGGTGATGATGTCGTTTTGTGATCTGATAAGGTGGGTTGACGGACTGAGGTAGGCGAGTGTCGTAGCATGCTCATCATACGCAGTTGAGAAGTGAGGTTTCCAGTGTGTAGCAAGTTTTGTACTTGCACCAGGCAGAACACGAGTCCCAGACACAGCTTTCGTACGGGTCCTAACAATGAAAGTGTAATAATACGGCCTCCATGTTCACAAGCGAGTCGGCCGAGGCGGATTCATATGGTACACCTCAGCACTTTGTGGAACGGGAATGGCTATGGTGCAATCGTGACAGGGCTGCAGTCGAGACGATGACCCACCTTTCGACAGTGATCAATCAGCCACTCTTGCATGAACTAGATTTATGCCTTGTGCTAAAAATTGTGCTGCTATGCGACCAGGTCAAGCTTTGGCAACCGCTTCAAGCTGTGTGATGAGAGGCAGAGCATGTACATGTGCCGGACGAGAAGGGTTGTAACAGCCTCAGGGTACAGTATGTCGATGACCTAACTATGGCGATGTACAATGGTACCATGGCATTGGTCACAGGGACCAACATCATAGAAAAAAAATCCGGGCGACCTTTGTAAGCAAACGCAGTTGCTGCAGAAATTGCACAAAGCAGGAGCACATATAATGAGGGGGTCAAACAGAACTTATAATGCTTTAGATATTACCACACCACGCCGCATTAGGGGGATGCCACATTGGCCGTTTTGGGGTAAACAGAACTTAAACTTCTGATGTGGAAACCTGAACCTTCCACTTGGCCATTTTGCTAGGGAAAGGCATGACGGCTTGACTTGCCGCTTGATGAAGAGGGAACTGTGCAGTTTCTTTGACCCTGAAAAGGACCCCATGTGACAACCCCCCTACTGGCTGTCATGACAATGAGTGTTAAAGCAATACGCTCAGCCGGGTTTGAGATCCCAGGAGCACTGGTACATGCCAAGTAGCTGGAATATGGGGTTCTCAAAACCGGATCACATCACGGCCTTTCGAGTGCCGACAAACCAACCACGTTCGTGCACACCCGCCATGCAGGCAGCATGATAGATGGCGTATGTATCAGATTGTGTTGATACATTATACACCTAATTGATGGTGAGTAATAGACATTTTACGAGTACGTACAGTCATCAAACTAGGGTAAGGCCGTAGCAGTGTGTGGCGAGAATGAAAACAACGCTTCTCGTCATGCACAAGCACACTGTATCGTCTTGTTATTGTCACAACTTTTGTTACAAATCCATCACCCTCACAACCTACCATGTTGCCACGAATACAGGTCCGCAAAGGTACCTACGGTCAGGCATGGTGCCTGGACCTCCAAATAAAAAGTATACGTTCTTGTTGAACCGACCCGCATTGGACTGTCATGCTCGTCATGACCTCGCCAGCCACGGGTGTCGCTGGCCAGCAAGAGTCAAAAGAAAGCTCTGAACATGTTATAACAGTAAATGTGCCACTGAGGACCCCTGGGCGAGTGCCATATGCATCACCCAGTCATGTATGCGGCAAAGGCCTTGGCCTGCACGTCCTCCATCTCTTCATTCGACAGGCTCACATGCTGCAGAATGTCCCACGCACGCTCCTGGGACATTGTCTCATAGTCCCCACGCCTCTTCAGCACCATGTGGCCGGCAATCTCAAACGCAGCCGGATTCACGCCTGTGTCGAGCACGGCCCGGGGCACCTGCTGCTGAGCCTGCTTGGCGGCGTAGCACTGTGGCCACAGGATCACCCGGGAGCCCATGTCGCAGATGAGGAGGTTGTGGGGTACATCGAGGGTCTGCAGCCGCATGCAGACTGCCCCAACGACAGAGGCCATCGAGTCCACGTTGTCAGCGCCAGAGAACACCCAGCCATGCACCGGGTATGCCTTGAGTCGCTCGACATGCACTCCTCGGATCTGCGGCACAGGAAGACGGTGTCAAAATGAACCAATCAGCAGTGGCTGGCTGCACACGGAGGCAGTAGGGGAGTGAGCGGGTGGCAGGCGAGGCACACTGATGATCGGTAGGATGTAGGGAAGCCAGGTGGGAGCCACAGAGGGCGTTGGTAGCTTGAGTTGGGGCACACCTTGTCTGGAAGACCTGCCACAGGAGCGGTTGGCGCAATCTCAACCGGATAGGGCTGCTCCAGGAAGTAGCCTTGGAAGTGCAGGTGGTTGATGGTGCCGAATGCGCCCAGCGAGTTGTATCCCAGGCGGAAGAAGGGGCTGTGAATCTCCATGGAGCACTGGAGGGCGAACAGCATGGACGTCTGGTCCACAATCTGAGGAATGCAGTCGTTCACACGTGGCACGAGCAGGACGTGTCCATACTCGATCGGTGACACGTTGATGAGGACCAGGTTTGGGGAGGGAGTGCATGCTGCCCTGGAGTGGTAGTGGGTATGGCTCACGGCACCAGCGGTGAACTGGAACAACACTTCTTTCATTGCTGCCTTCTGAAAGTTGAACTTCCCACCATCAAATGGCTGGACGACCTTGTCGACTCGGAATTCTGTGGCCCTCTTCTTGGAAGCACGGCCCTCGTTGAGCTGTGCGATAAACCCATACACACCCTCGGTCACCTGCGGTATATGACAGCATTGTGAATTGGCAACGCCCCAGGTCCTGATGGTGACGAGGGCAGGACTCCTCGGAGGAATACTGGTGTGAATCCTTGGACAATCACTCACCACTCTTTTCACTGATGGACACTTGCAAGATGGACAATTGCACAAATACACACAGCATTGAAATTCAACTCACTAGCAGACGGCTCGCAGATATGCATTTCAAGCTCGCAGCTGCTGGTGAAATATGCAGCAATGAAATTGACCCACCTTAGTCTCGCAAGCTTTCACGTCATAGCGGAACAGCCCCTGGTCGAAACGGCGGTCCCACTCCTTGCACAGGACTTTCTCCGGCAGCGATGTGTCCGGACTGCTGTATGTAACGCTCGCCTGTTCATCTGAAGAGATAACAGACGAGGTCGACTCGGTGGCAGAGTTCTCCCCATCGTCGCTGGCAGCGTCGATGCCAGTGCGTGCAAGCTCCTGCTCGATGCTTGCTACGTTCAGCTGGCCAAAAGAGCGCGCTTTTCGAGGATTGGCACCTTCTGTGAAGGGATAAACAATGGTAGGAAGGGTGCGGCCCGCGCACGCACTGATAGGTTCATCAGGGCTGCAGAACTGGCCTGGCTTGGCTTCATCCTGAACCACAGCGTTTGGTCACGATCGTCCAGAAGGAACGAGACGGGAAGGTCGAGGCAGCGTGGCTCAACGGTAGCAGCCGCAAAATAGAAGAGTCCGATGGACACAATTGGGCGATGCCATAGAGGTGTGACGCCACGCCATCGATCACGTGTTGCACACCGACCAGGAAATGCTCTGTGACACTACAGCAATGTACAGCAATGCAGGCTCAATACCAAATTGTGCACAAGTGATGAATACCGTAGCCTTGTAGCCGTAGCAATCATAAGTTCAACGCCTGTATGCAGGTCAGCAAATGCCGCCCGAGGACACGCGTACTGAGAGGATATTCTCAGCGGCATCAAAGTGGTCTGGCCCACGTATGCGAGCTACAACAAGCGGCACTGGTCCACAGAGATGGATAGATCACCGACACACGGTACCCAGTGGCTTTCATTCTCGAGTAGAACCGTGTCACGCAATGCCTGCTAGCCACTGTCGCGCAACAATGCACATCCACACGACCTTCTCAAAATCAGCGACACAGACAGCGGCTGTGGGACAGCAGGGTGTAAAAATTTTAATCCGCGCGGTATTCACGTCGCTTTCGTGCAGTTCAGATGGTTGGAGCGCACCTCGAGCTGGGCCAGGGACACAAGCGTGGGCACTTTGTGGATGTACATCTGCTAAAATGGAATAAGAAACGATTGCGAAAATCAAGCGGAAAATCTATGATGCAGCGCCGACCTACTCAACACCACCACCGGCTTGGTTCACGCAGTCTTGCGGCCTGCCCCCTGCTGCGCTGGTGATGCCTCTGCCTCCACCACTGACGCGAACACGCTGTGGCAGCGTCAAATCTTTCATCTTCTTGACTGCTGTGGGATGTTAAACGGTCAGCTTCGGATGTACGTGTGCCGTATGCTCTGGAGTGCCAGCGACCTCTGCGCAGGGAAGGGTGTGTAACGTATGCTCGGGGGGGAAATCCGATGCCAATGTAACAAACCAGGCGCAGCCATGAGACTTTATGCTGCGCACAGACCTGTGCCTCTCGCACCGGGGCTGCCAGGCAGTCGATTCAAGCTACGTAAGCATGCAGGGCCGAGCGGCCACAGATTCGATGCACAGTGGCGACAGGTGCACACCCGGCCAGAATGCGTCCGCCGCTATACTGGGGCGCGGCATGCCGTCACACCATGGCTGACGTCAGCTAAAATTTCAACACACATTTTGTGCACAAATCGGTGCCTTTGATCGCGTCAGCCGCGTGCTCGCACCTTCTAGAGCCGGTTGCGGTGTAGTGTGTACATGCGGTACGCGCTGCCCTGGCCACGCTCGCTTCCATGCGTTCACGGGTGAACTGCAGTGGTCCACGCGCGACGGCGCTGCCTGGCGTGCCCAGGCGTGGGCCTCGCGATCGCAAGCTCCAGCCTTGCGCAAGAGCCGTGCCCCCGAGCCTACGCGGCTGCGACCTAGCCGAGGCCCACAAGAAGACAGTCAGCTCTACCAGCAAGCCTTCAGAGGATGTGGATCAGCGGCGCGGCTACTCTCATCGAGCTTGGTGCACAGAGCTGGAGCAGGCTGAGTCATCCACGTGCTCGAAAGCGAGCACGGGCCAAACAATCAACGCCAGCTAACAACGCCAGGCTCCTGTTTGCAGGGGCAACGTGTCATGTCAAGCTGCCGTCATGTGCTGACCAATCACCACACGCGTGGTGCTCGTGTGTCCAATCACAGGCAACCTGCGGATCTGGCATACACGCGGGATAGCTGGGCAGACGCAGGCATGTGCAGTCATGCCGTTACCCGTGTGCCAACAAAACCCGAATTGTACACATTATTGGTCTATAATGACAATCTTGGTGAGATCTTCACTTCCTGCTTTATCCGACTTGCTTGCAAAGAGTGTGTAGCGATCTTTTGCATTTCCCGCATTCGACGTATATAATACGCGAGTTGGCATCCTACCAGTTTGCGCTCGCCCGCAGACCAGTAACTGTCAAGGGATCCGGTGGTCAGTGCGGCCAGTAGTCGTTCGTGTAGTGCGTATCCGCTTTGGCCCGATGCGTTTGCCCGCGTATGGCTGCGACATGTCAATCCTGCTCGCCATAACTGCCCAATCACACCGAATCCGTGGATACTCACGAACCTTTGCGCCTGATCGTGTTCTGGTTGCACTGCTATCGGTTTCGTCCGCGTTGATACCCGGTGTGAAAAGCACGGCGCATATCGCTGAACAGGACGGCGTGGCGCAGGTCTGCAAATGTCTGCAGCGGGTGGCATGTCGTTGGAGTGATGCTCCCCCCACAAACATTAGAGGCATTGCATCCCATGGCAGTGCGCACAGTGTGACCAGGATTCAAGCTCTCTGTCGACGCACGTCGCGCGCGCTGACTGCAGCACATGTACAGCCAGCACCAAAGGTCACGGCACGGCATCTCGACAGCGAACACTAGTGGCACCCCACCAGGTAGCTACCTGGATCCAGGTCTCATCCATAAGACTCTCGTGGCGAGAGCACATGTACAGTGCTAGCCCAAGGCGGTTCTGCCGCATCCATGGCAGGACGTCTACAGCTAGCCCACGGCGGTTCGACCCTTTCGCCGCGGCCGTGCGCATCATGAAAAAAAAAAACGGATGTCATGCCAAAGCCAAGCGGGCATCGGCCACAGCACCCCTGCCGGTAGCGGCGGATGAAACAGGAGCGTCCGACACAGCAAGGCCCACAAAGCCCTCCCACCCAGAACCACACGGGGCAGGGGAGTCCAACGTCTATGCAGGTCCGCAGCTATCTCCGCCCGGGAAGGGGGACCAACGCACATGCCGCGGGTGGGATTCACACACAGCACAAACAGAGGGTGCCTGCAGCAGCCTTGTCACGCTGCAGGAGATCGGAGCGCGGAGGAGGCCTCCTATGCCAGCTACATGCCTGTATATGGCGTACGGTGTCAGGCGTGATCGCACTTTTTGGCATCTGCCTGCCGGACCGGTCCCTTGTTCGATCGTGGCTCACGTGTCTCCCACCCTCCCTCCTCACCACTGAGCTCACCCCGCCTTGCTCTAAACTGTTCAATGTGGTCGCCTTGCTCTAAACTGTACAGTTGGATGTGGTCGCCGCATCCCCCCTCCCCGCCCGTCCCGACTAGTCGGGGCGCTGTAGCCGATTCCCGCTTGGGTTTGGCGTGATGCCCGAGTTGTTTATTGTATTATGTTTTGTTTTACCAGCGACCGTGCTGAGCGCGGCCCCCGCGGCTCCGGGGGATGTCGCCCTCCAGATGCCGGGCCGGACACCCAGCATCCAATGTTTGGCGTGATATCCGGTTGTTCTGTGTCATGGTGCATTACAGTGGCCAATGCCAGCTGAGACGTGGTTGCGCCTTAGTGAGTCTCCGCACACGTTGGGTCCCAGAACCCACCAGGTCGCAGGAATGCGCTTCCGGCTATGCAAGCAGCGCAGCAGGGTACACTGCTTGCCTGTGTCTCTCTGTCAGTCTCCCAGTTGCACAGTCACATACGGCCCGAGTGCTGCCTCGGTGGGATGACTCATCATGGCATGGAACCGTTCTACCCTGACTCATCACACCCCGGCACGCCGCCGGCCGTGAACGCAAGCAATTCACTCTCATGATGCAGGATTCCGGGCCACCTGCGGTCTTGAGTTTTCGTGATCATTCATATGGACGCAGTGCTTGGAGAGTACAAATAAAACAAGAGGATCGAGAATCACGCCAGACGAGCATCGGCCACAGCACCCCTACAAGTGGGGGCGGACAAAGTACCCAAAAGGATCGCCACCAGGGCTAGCGTCCCGACGTCCGACGGCCGCACGCAGCTGGGCCGAGGCCATCGTGTCCTTCGCAATAGTGTTTGACCCCCTCATCTACACGCCTCACCACCATGCACACAACGCTCCTGGGGTTCTGCGGCCGACGCCCAGTTTGGTTTCTCCGTCCATGCGTGCGCCGTAGCAGCCGCGTGAGCAGCGTCGCCGCTGCGACATGCACAGCGCTTGAGCGGCCGGAGTAGCAGCATGGCTGCTAGAATCCCATGCATGGGTGCGTCACTCTTTCCGGGCTCGCTGGACCCTTGCCTCGGCCCCCCTCCCGGCGCGAAGCCCTCGACCTGTGACGGGAGCCTGCCGGCATGGCTTCCCCTCTCTTGCTCCCACTTGTCGGGGCGCTGCGGCCGGTGTGGCGTGATTGTTCGTGTGGCGTGATTGTGTCGCTCGAGTCTCGATTCCTCAAACTTGTTTTGCAGCGCACTACAAGCCGCGTGTTGTGAACATCAGAGGGGCACCGTCACAAGTCCTTTCACAGGTCCGCCTTCACGGCCATGGTGCAACCGGGTCAGGGGCTCCGAGCGCCAGGACCAGGCCACCTTGGGTGAGCCCGTACACAACCAGCTGCCGTTTGACGAGCCCCGGAGCCCGCAATTGTCTGGAATTGGAAATGACATACCTGGCGGCGGTGTCTGGGGCCTCGATCATGCCAGACCCGCGCTGGGCCCGTGTGGTGGTGCGCGCTGGGGATGAGGTGCCGCCAAGTGTGCTGCGCGGCATGCTGTGCTGCACCCCTGAGCCTAACTCCTGCTTCTCTCATCTCTCCGAGGTCTCGGGAGACCCAACCAGGGACAACAGGCAATGCATAAGGGTGCGCTGGGCACGATCCCCGGGGGTTGCCCGGGGGTTGCGGTGTTCATACCATTGCCCGTTTCAAAGTGCCTCTGCTTCATGTAAGGCTGCACGGCTTCCATGCAGGAGGAGCTTGGCATGGCCGCATGGGTGCAAACGTTGCGTCCTCGGGGTTGTGGGGTTGTGGCTGATGGTTACGCCACAAGACACCAGGGCTTTGACACCCAAAACCTCGGCACGGGGAACAGGACACCAGGGCTTTGACACCCAACTTTGACACCCAAAAGACACCAGGGCTTTGACACCCAAAACCTCGGCCGCGGGGAACAGGACACCAGGGCTTTGCCACCCAAAACATCGGCCGGCACTGGGCTTTGCCACCCAAAACCTCGGCCGGCACTGGAAACCCTGAAATACCCTGAAATACCCAGGCGAGATGCCCAATGCCCGATGCCCGCAGCAGGCCCACAGCAGGACTGCGAACCCCATCCGTTGGGTTGTCACAAGACGGCACGAAAGTACCTCGGATCTGCTAATCGCAGTGAGGTCAAGGCAGGGTTACATGCGGACACAGAGGGTTACATACAATATCGGTTCTGATCCATGTAATCCAGGGGTAGGCTGATCCAGGCTGAGGAGGCAGTAGGAGCCAAGGCGATGGCGTCACAGTGAACTGTTGACAGTGGGCAATCTTGCGTCCGCAGAGCGGCATTGGCCGCTGGGATAGTCCGGTGGCGCATGCTAAGCACTGGTGGCCACAATCAGTCATCTAGCACCTGGGTCCCGGATTGTTCAAACCCTCTCGACTTGGCAAATAGTTGAATTCCTGCCGAAGTCACGAAGACGCCGAATTCGCCGGGGAAAGCTGCCAGTAGGAAACCTGGTGTTCTTTGAGCAATTTACAGATGCGTGTACCACACATTGCAAGGAGAGAGCGAGGCTGGACGCCGCTTGGCCGATGCACCTGAACACGCACCGACGTGAACCTGAGCGCGCGGCAGCAGATGCAACCGTACCGGGCACAACAGGTTTCCCATTGTCAATACAAACAATCAGATTCGGTCCTTTGGCAGTGTGTTGAAATTTCAAGTCGGCGCTGTTCACAAGCGGTTTACCTGCTGTCATTTCAAACGCACCAGACCCGCTCACGCCGATAGGCAGCGGTGGACCGTAACGGGCCTGAATCGCAACACAGCGCATCAAGTTTCTCATGGCGCAGCCTGGCCAAGAGCGATCGCGCAGCGATAGATTTGAGCGTTTGTCCAGTGGACGTAGTGCCCTTGGCACGCGCTCCGACACATCTGAGTCCAGGAGTGCAGTTGCAACACAGCCGGGAGCGAAAGCTAAAAGCTCCCACCGTGATAGCTTTGTTGAAGCTTCGCCGAACAGCAACGGCGCGTGGAGCCCACCACCGGGTCGAACCACTGCAACAAGGCACAGGTGCGGCCATGCTACCTGTACCACCATGCTTGGCAGCTTGACAGGATCGCCATGCTACGACAAATCGCTAATAGTTCGTCGGTTTGGCATGGTGTGAGCGAACATTCTATGCCGCCGCTGATCCTGGCTTCGGGTGCAGCACAGTGCCCCCAACATCAGCTGCGGCCCCGGCCCCACCAAGGCGTCCTTCTTCAGCACGTGCACAAAGCCCGGCACAATCTCCCACATGCAGTGGCAACACAAGTGAGCCTGTGCCGCCTCGCCGGCAAGAGCTCATAGAGGCCCAGAATGCGCAACTGCAGAGGCGTGTGAAGCTGCTGGAACACGAGCTCGAGGTGTGCTCGCTGCCTGCTGCACCAGTCACACAACACACACTTCTCTGTCACCACGTTTGATGGTGCTTGCCTAGCGACACCTCTGCAAGAATTTCCAGGCTCTCTCATGCCAGACTGAACCATGCCTGCGTGACCAGGAACAGGGAGCAATGCCGGCCACCCCCGGGGTTGCAACAGGCAGAATTGAGACAGTGCTTCACCATACTCAGCGAGGCAACGCTCACCATGTGCACGTTCTGTGCAGGTACGCACGCATGTGGCTTACGCCGCAGAGGGGGTTCTGCTCGACCTCAAGCCACACCTGGAGTCTGTCAGCGGCGTTGACCTCGAGGACTCCCTGGAATGCCGGATGCTCGCCACGTCGCACCTCATGCGCCTCAAGCAGGTGTGCCTGGGATCTCTGGCCACGCTGACCTCAGCGATGAAGCAAGCCGCCAACAGCTGCGACAGGCCGCCGTCCCCTCCGACGCGCCCTCGCCAACCGGCAGCGGCAGCCCGAGTGTGCCCCCACTGCTCGCCTGCTCCACAAACGACCGCACCCAGCCAGCCTGAGCAGGCAGGCAGGAGTACCTGGGAGCCGCCGACGCGGCCACCCCTGTCGGCCCCCCAGCCTGACCACCGACGGAGGGTCCGGCCCCCCAGCCGGCCCCCCCGCCTGACCACCGACGGAGGGTCGCGCCGGCAGATGTCACTTGCGGTGGGGGGCCAGGGGGCCTAGTGGGCGAGCCACGCATGCATGTGTGCAGGGCGGGCCAGGCCACGGGCTGCAGGAGATCGAGCAGCAGGCCGCGGAGGTGGCGCCGGCGCTCGTGCGCGTGAGCGCGGCGCTGCGCGTCGAGGCCCTCCCATGCATGCGCGCGATGGCGCCCGCCGCCAAGCAGCAGCTCCTGGTGCGGGCCGCTACCCCCTGCCGCCTCTGCGCTGCCAGCTCGGCCACGCGCGATAATGCATGCAGATGCTGCCGGTGTAGCAATGCTGCGGGATGCTGGGGAAGGGGGGACGGTCCGCTTGCATCTGACAGTGTGAGGTTGTAGGCCGGGGGACTGCCGCAGCCGTGGGGCTACCGGGAATCGAGAGGGTGATGCAGGGTAGCGTCTCGGGCGTGTGGAATGTAGCCGCCGACGACGTTTTGAACGACCCCCCGCGCTGCCCGAGCAAGGCTTGTGGTTTGCCGGGCCCGGGGTCGCCATCGGCGTGCCGTTGCCTCAGTGATCCGGTGCAGTAGTGTCAACAGTGTCAACCGTGTCAACCGTGTCAACAGTGTCAACAGTGTCAACAGTGTCAACAGTGTCAACAGTGCGGCAGCGCACAACGCCACCAGGTTTGCAAGCGCTGCTTCTGCAACTCGGTGGACTCTGGTGCTGTTTCGCATGGGACCGGTACGGGGGTCGGTGGAGATCGCGGACGGGCAGCGAGTCTGCAGGCCAGTGCTGGGCCGTGCGCTTAATTTTCCAGGGCATCACCCCGAAAATGAATCCTGGAAAATGATGACTGTGCAGCACTGGTGCAGGCAGACGTGGCGGATGCGGCGCACGCGTGCGAGGACCTCGCTGCCGCGCTGCTGCGACGCGCTGCGGCGGCGGGGGGCGCCACGGCAGCGCAGGCGGGCGGCCGGAGCCGTGCGCAGCTCGCTCGACGCGGCCGCGCGAGTGCCGCCGCGCAGAACGTGCGGGCGCCATGGCAGGCGTTTCCGGAGCGGGACGAGGGGTCGATGCCACGCGGGGCGGAGGCGGAGCTCCGGCACGCGCTCAACGCGGCGGCGGAGCGTGCGGGCGCGACGGAGGCCCATGTGGCGCGGGTCGTGGCGGACGTGGAGCAGGCGCTGGGGCGGGACGCGGCGCACGGCGGCAAGGAGGCTGCGGCGAGCGCGGTGTCGCTGACACGGCTGCTTCACGCTGCACAGGGCGCCACCGAGCGGCCGTCGGAGGGGAGTGTGAAGCAGCTGGTGCGGCGGCCGCTCATCTGCGCGGCTGCGTGCGTGTTTGTACTTCCAACAAGCGATGCGCGGAAGCAGGTGCATGCCGCAGCAGTTTGCAGGTCTCGAATGGGACCAACCGATCATTCATCCTCCACATCAAACGAATCTCAACACTGCGCGCATGTCTGTGTGCTGCTCTGCGGCCATTGCAGACGGGCAAACATGACAAGGCGCGCCGGTGTCTAAGACAGTGCCCCGACTCTTCAAGCCACAAGTCAAGTCCCTCCCCGCTGGCTCGACAATCCATCTGTGTTTACGCATTACAACCCATCGGCCGCAGCTGTCCTGTTGCCAGGGCACAGGAGGCAGCGGTAGGCAGCAGTGCCCCCGGCAGGACGTTGGGAAAGTTCAGTGCTGAGTGACTCTGGCCGCCTCCAAGTCCACACTGCCACCACATGCATGGCATGTGTCACATGTGCAGGTGCCACAAACAACCAAAATCTAAATGCACATCACGCTGAACGTTTGCGGGCATTGGCCACAGCACCCCTACAGCCCTACGCATTGAGGCGTTGATGCGCCGGGCGTTGGGGCGAGGAAAACATAGGAAAACGTGATCACTCGGGTATCACTCCAAACCCAACCTGGCAACAGGTGTCATGAACAAATGCTGAGACACACACTGCCGAAGGTGTCAACGTCCTTATGGATACGGCGGTGTAATCATACACACACTGCCTGATTGATTTTGGGGGTTACGCCTGGACTGTTTTGGTCTGTGTGATGGTATTGTTGTTTTGGCTTGTGTTCGCTTGTGCGTTAACCTCACAACCTCACAACCTCGCAGCGATATATAAAAAGAAGAAGAACACCCTCGAAAAACCTTGGGTGTCCCGCACAACCCCCAACCCCCAACCCCGCACAGGGGCGGAAAAATACCAGTGGTATTACTCCCAGGCTGTTGCGTTGATGTCCGTGTCACGCACTGCCTGATGGTTGTGAGATGCAAGCTGTGAATGTGACCACACGTGTGTGCTGTAAAATATAGATGTAAGTGTGACATGCTGTGGATCAGATAACATATGTGCCCTTGTGATAGCACATATGTATGCGAAAGCACTGCCCTTGCCTTTGCAATCCTTCATCAAGCTGTTTCTACTGCAGTCTGGTGCGGTCAAGCAACGCTGGCTGTGAAGAAATGTGTCTTCAGATCGAGTTCTCTACCGTGGCAATTTAGATTCCACGCATAGCCTAGGGCTCCTAATGACTAAGTGCGATGCGTTGATTGCAGTTGCCTATCGCGTGTACGCAATTTTAGACCTAAGAACGTTCCGCTCCGGGAATCTGATATTATCACATGCAACGGTATCGCCGAGGCGCCCTCAGCCGCGATGGCTCCGCCCAGCCCCTCTGCGCCTCGAAGATGGTCAAGCTGGCGCTGCAGCTTCGCGCAGATGTGTTCGTTGTGCCGTTCGAGCAGGGCCAGGGAGAGCGGCAGACTGACGTCCCGAGTGCCGCGTGCAGGTGGTCGCCGCCAAGCTGTGCTCGCCCGGCTTAGAGACGGCCATACAACTTCTCGGAGCACACGAGTTCCTGGCCGTGGTTGAGCATCGAGACGCCCTGGCCCG
Organism: Ulva armoricana; assembly: GCA_032360965.1. NCBI lineage: Eukaryota > Viridiplantae > Chlorophyta > Ulvophyceae > Ulvales > Ulvaceae > Ulva > Ulva armoricana. Next base: position 20,582 of record JAUMHO010052814.1, read on the forward strand.
GGTTGCGAGGCTGAGGGCCGACCTGGACCGCCTGTGGGCAGGTTGCAATTGATTCGCCGCAGCTGGCGCTACCGACGCTGTGACGTGCGACATCGATAGGTCGCGGAGTCTAGGCGTAAGCTTCGGCCACACTGCGCATTTTCAAGAGGCAGCCATTTGCGCATGTTCGACTGAATGTAGGCGATTGTGTTCGACTGCCTGTGTCGAGGAAGTGGAGGTTGACGCAATCACTCATTGCTGGATGCATACATGTACTGTGTGCTATCCAGCGCAGTGATGTGGTTAGAAGCTGCTCAGCTGCTGCTGCAGTGTGTGTGACATCATGGGCACCCAGTGCAACGGCAGGGCACAGGAAAGTGACGTAGGTGCTGTGTATGTGCAAGATGTAACATGGGACGGCGAAACGCAAGTTGGCAAGACGCGGTCTCCCATGGCCACCGACCGCAGCGGTATCGACCGGCAGCACGTGACCCTAGTAATGCGCGTCTTCCGGCTGCTGATGGCGCGCAAGCGCGGAGCATCCGAGCGTGAAGTTAGCCGCCCTGCTCTTTTGCCGTATGGCTTTGTGTCCTGGCGCTCGGCGCTCTCACTGATCCGCGTGCGTTCGAGGAGGACAGCAGCAGGGTGGTGTGTCCAAGGACGTGAGTAAATTTGCGTGCATACAGGCACGCAAGGCTTGAGTATCACAGGTCATTACCCTGGTAAGACACCTGTCTGAATGCACACCGAGTTCGTAGCGGGGAGGTGGGGTGTGCTGGACCTCGTGGAGCCGAAAACGTGCTGGAATAACGCTGTGGGCGCGGCACTGGGCTTGCAGAGTTTGGCGGCGCAATTGGACGCAACCATGGCCGCCTTTGCAGGTGACATGGATTTGGCATGCGCAACACATGTGCTGTTTGCTGGGTCCGCTGTACTCTCATAGCCTTCCTCCGCGTGCACGCCAGATGAGCCTCAGTCTTGAAGTGAACCTGCCACGCAAGCGTTTTGATTCACAGTTTGGTGGTACATGCCGGCGCGTACGTCAGGCTAAGGTCGTCCTGTATGGCGTGACCTCCACAGGCCGCGTCCATGCGCCTAGCCAAATGCCGGCCACTGAATTCCACTCTCGAGCAGATATCAGTGTTACAAGTCGTGCAGCACTCCGACAGTAGGTGCTTTGCGGCGAAGAGCGCGGTCAAGTTGCCACAAGCTTGGCCTGACTACAAGACGCACATCTTGTCACGTCCGTTGCGGATCGACCGGAAACCAGCCTTTTTAATTCAGCGGCACCGGCACCAGTGGAGGCATGGTGGTTCTGCTGAAACCTGAGCCTGCAGGTGAGCCTCTTGCTCGCCCATCGCGATGCATGTGAGTGTCCAACGGTCGCGGGCCACCAGCCCAACGCGACACGAGGAGCAAGTGCTCATGAATGGACAACACTGTGCGGCACATGCAACGTTCCCCGCGGCACGCCGAAACCAGACTGCTCCATCAACTGCTAAATCGTCCTGTGCTCGTGAATCGCTGGTGGCAGGCCCTCGCATTTGGTCAGTTCAGTCCCTGCGCACAGTGCAGGCGACAGCTTCGATGCAACCGAGCTCTGGTGGCATTATTGCGGAATCGTTTGTGTCGCACGCTGCGATAAAATCGGACTAACAAGAGATTCATCGTGAAAATCGATTAGTTAGGGCTCGTGAATAGCTACTGACCGTTCTCGTTGTCCAAGTCCCGTATGAATCGTCGACTCGCCAGCCAATTCATCAACTGACACATGGCCCCAATCGACCCATTCACAAATGAGTGTGCACTATGATAACCTCTGCATATGAATTGAATTCCAGTCACGAAAATTCGCACGGAATTCGCCCGAAGCCCAACCAACCTGTGAGCATATATCCCTGAAGATGATCGGGAGCTTTCCTCCGTTTGACCTCCTGGTGATGTGTTCAGAGAGTTGCGGGCCAGCATGCGTGGCGTTAAGATCCCCATCCCAGACGAAGAGGAGTTCAGAGCCGGATATCCCGCAACCTGAGTACTCTGGCTCGGCATTCGACACCTGTATCAGCGAGCCAGGGCCAACGACGGGGCTAGACACTGACCTGGATAACATCAATACCCTGGTGTCACAGCTTTCTGATGTTGAGTCCCTCACGGTGCTCTCCCCTTGCAGCGGTTCGGGGGACATGCGCGGAGCAGACACGCATGAAGCTGCCAGTCAGCATTTTCACTGTAAGCGATACTCCACGCTTTCAGACTACAGCAAACACCTCAAGCCGATTCGGACGTCATCTTCACAGGCCGTCTGCACGCTGTCGTCCGTATCTGCTGACCTGTGTGCAGCCAGCAGCAGTGGGCTTCCGCGCGGCACCAAAAAGTACCGCAGCAGGCGCCTCTATAGCGATGACTTTTACTCGCTTCCGAAGTTGGCATGTGCGCCACTACCTTCGGAGATGAACGGCTCTGTGACGCTGTCAGGCGACGACGACGACGATGATGCGGGAAGCATGGCTGGGGTCCTGGAACAGATGCCGTCACAGGGGCCCACTACCAACGACCGTGACTCTATATGTGGCACGTTAAGGCCGATCAGCTCGCAAAGTGCTGCTCGTCCCACCAGCTGTCCTTCAATGGCATCCGTACCAGCACCGGTTGCGCAAGAGGACTCTGCCTACAGCCCTGCCAGGACTCTCCCCCAGCTTCCCCAGCAGACCGCCATCTCAAACCACCTCGAAGGTACAGGCCAGGGCGTGTCCACCGCAAACGAGTCTGACGCCATGGACAATGGCATGGACAATGGCATGGAAGCCCTCATCCTCAGGATGGGTGCAGTAGTGGGGTCCATGTCGGCCCTCGCTCGGCCTGACACCACCAGCGGCAGCAGCATGATGGGCACCGTGCCAGAAATCAAGCAGCAGCAGCACGTGCTGCTGCTGAACTGTCTCGAGGCCATGCACTCCTTCCTGCAGCCCCCGGCTGCCTGCGGGCCGGTCGACTCGGACATGGCGTCCGTCCAGCCCGACACGTCCGCGATGGCCTCTCGCATGCCATCTCGGCCCGTCCACAGCTCCATGAAGGGCAGCAACTTCTCCCTAGGTGTGTCTCCTGCCCTTCCTCTCCCACACTGCGTGCCCTTATGCCACCACGGCCTCCATGCATGCTGCTTTCCATCCTCACCTCTGCACTGCTGCACCTCGTGCACCCAACAATTGTCCAGTGTCAATGCATAGTAGATCTTCTGCTCGCGTATCCAGCATGCTCGCCTATCCAGCATGGCCGAGTGATTCAATGCGCCGTCTGCACCACACGTCGGTGGACTGGCTCGCGTTGCGACGCGGCCAGCGTGGATGTCTGGCGGTGCGAGTGAGCACGTGTGGGCCATTGCTTTGCAGGTGGGAGCTCGATGATGACCGGCGGGGGGGGCTTTCCTGCCGTGACGACAAACGGCCGCTCCGGCCAGCGCGGCCAAGACAGCGCCGCGCGCGGCAGCTCGTTCATGCAGTACTCCGGGCTCCTCGCACAGCGCACAGCACAGCGCACAGCACAGCTGCGCATGCAAGCATCTGCGGCCGCAGCCGCCGCCGACAGCCCGGACCAGTCGCTGTTGGAGCTCTCCCATGTGACCTCCCACGGGTTGCCAGAGCAGGTGACACCGTCTGAGATGGGGCTGAGTGAGGAGGACATGGTGCGGCCGCCGCTCAAGCCGGTGCGCGTGCATGTGGAGTCGCTGGAGCGCGAGCCGCGGCTGTCGCGCAGCGTGGTGGCGCGCCGGGAAGTGGTGTCGCCGACGCGGCCGGTGTGCAACACGGTGTCTGCATCGCGGCCGAAGCGGTCTGGGAAGGAGGCTGCAGTGGGCCGTGGGAAGCGCAGCAAGAAGTCGCAGGGGTCGAATCTGCAGTCGGATGCGTCGCGTGCGCTGAGCAGAATGGAATCTACGTCGAGCAGTGCGCAGGGAGAGAGCTTGGAGCGGGTGTCTCGGCCGCAGCGGAAAGCGGCGGGGCGGTCCGGCGGGAAGAGTGAGGAGCGGAGCTCGCGGTCGAAGCGGGCGAGCTCACGGCGTAGGGGATCAGTGCAGAAGCCGGGAAGTGCGAAGGGCGAGAGTGTGGAGCGGGTTGGGGAGGCTGGGGGCGGGCATGTGAGGGGAGGTGGGGGGGGAGTGCACAAGGTGCCGACGGCGTCCGCTGCGTCTGGGTCAGGGTCCAGGCCGGCAGGTGGGGGGCGCTCCAGCTCTTCGTCACGGATGACAGACAGCAAGCGCACAGGCAGTGGCAAGTCGAGGAAGTCTCCGGGTAAGAAGGGGAGCAAGAAGGCCCCAGCCGGAGGGGGCGAGGGCGGGGGCAAGGGGGATGGTGGCGGTTGGGGGGGAAGCGTCCCGCACCCGCATGTGCCCGCGGCGGGAGAGAGCGAGCGCCGGCAGGGTAGGTCTGGTGCAGGGGGGGGTGATCATGCGCAGCGCGGGAATGCAGCGCCGGACGGGGAAGCGCAGGGGTGTTTTGCAAACTTTTGGGGGACGAACCGGAAGAAGGAGAAGGTGGTGAAAGCGCCCAAGGCCCCGAAGAATCTGGCGCCGGAGATGGCCAAGGAGAAAGGCCAGGGATGTGGCATCCAGTGTGGATGCTGGTAGAAGAGCTGCTGGTTGTGCAGCTGCTGGCTGTGCGGCGGGGTTGCCGTTCGGGCAGCGGGTGCATCATGCATGACGCCGAGGAGGACGTGGTGCGGTTTGCCCGTGAGGCAAAATAACTGACGCCGGCCAGCTTTCATAACGGCCATGAAAATTTCGTGGCTACTGGCGATGCATGGGCCGCTGTACATTGGATTGATCGACATTTATTAAATTATCAGTCAGAATTCTTCTCACAGATTCTTCCAGGCAGGTTAGAGTCTGCGGTGGGCGACACCGCTGCTGCGTACAGATGTGCCTAGGTTCGGGATAGACGCACAATGTTGGCACTGCATCCAGGGGATGTAAATAAAATAACCACGGTGTGAGCATGAAAGGCGACCACGGTTGTGATGCGCTGGGGCGCCTGGGTACGGCATGGCTTCTGCGGGTCCACGCACGGTTGTCCCGCGCGCGTGCGTTGTGCACTATGCGGTTCTCGTTGACGTTGATGCATCATGCGTTCGCGTACTTGTCGCTACCTTTGAGGTTACCTAGAGGGCGGAGCAGACTGACCACTGGTAGATGAAGAGCATCACATTGCCGTGAGGTTGTTGCACCTCACTGAGGACGCCATGGTAATATTCTTCAAATGGTCCTCGATATTGCGTTTCAGCGAGGAGAACCGCTTGGTCAAGGCTTGCGAGGCGCTTGCTGTGCAGGCTACAGTGCACACCGGTGACCAGTTTGAACATGTGGGAAGTGTGTGAACAGATTTCCACGATTTTCGAGGATGCTAACAAATGCCACATGCTAGAGGTGGAGACAAGGTGGTGGGACGTGCATGCAGTATGTCATGGGGCTTTTAAACGTGGTGTGTATATTGTACGCCAGTGCTAGCGTCCGCGGTTTGTCCCTGACACGAATGCGCGGCAATACCCGGTCAGGAACACTGCCGGATGCGGAAACGTCAATTCGTCCTTCAACATCACTAAGCAATACCAACAGATCAAAACGTAATACTGTCACATAGGTTGCGCTGGTGTTGCGGCGCTATGTGCATCAATATTAATCAAGGGCTCTAGTGACGCCCGTACCATGCCCTTGGCGACCCTGCGCACGCGATCGCACGCAAATGTTTGTGTCATTCCCCAAACTGCCCTGTCTGCGTTGCGTTATCAGTTTACCAATGTTACGACCTCGCCCGACGATGGTGCAAGAGCTCTGGAGAGCAACGCGCTCCAAGAACGCAGGTACGTTTCGACCTCCCACTACAATCCATAACTTCAAGTATGTATGACATGATATAATGGTAACAATTAGACCATTTATTGGCAAGTTATCAACTTGTCCAGGCGCAGCCGTGTGCCGCTCCTCAAGCAATTCGGCCGTGATTTGACAGACGAAGCAAGGCGTGGCCAGCTGGATCCGGTCATAGGGCGGGATGGTCTGCTGCAACGAATGGTGCACGTCTTACTGCGCCGGACAAAGAACAACGTTCTGCTGCTGGGCGATCCGGGTACTGCTCCTCTACCGCGGAATACTGTGGTAAGTGTGCGTTGCTCACCTCACACTGCCGTACATGAAATGGACCCCGTTGCAGATCAAATGACCTGCTGCAGGGGTGGGTAAAACGGCAATTGCAGAAGGTATAGCTCAGGCAATTGTATCCCAGGTACGGGCAACAGCATTCACCAGCACCTTGCTTCCCACCTGCCGCGTGCCAAGCCTGGTGATCCCGCACGGTCAAACAGTACGAGCGTGCTCTGTCGACCGCATTACTGGTCTCGCTTATGCTTCTTTTGGATAGCTGCTCAGATCACGAAGCCCGACATGCAGGAACACTCCAGGCTGCACAGCAAGCGCCTCATAAGCCTTGATGTAGCGGGCCTCCTCGCGGGAACGCAGTACCGAGGAACATTTGAGGAACGTGTCCATGGTATCCTGAACGAGGTCCAACAATCCCACGGCAACGTGATGCTGTTCATCGATGAAGTCCACAACCTCGTTGGGGCTGGTGCGGTACGCTCCCACTCCACGGCTGCACTAGCACCAGTGGGTACATGAACACTCGCTCCAGTAGGCCTGAATGGTTGACCACCTCGTGCATCACGCTGCATGTGGCGCCGCTTCCTGCTGTCAGCAATCATGGCGGTGGTACACGTCACTGCCGGAAAACCCAACCTTCCAACCCCCCCAACGCCCCATCTCAGCACCTTTCACGCAGAGCTAGGCAGTCAGAACCAACGACATGCTGAGTCAGAACCAACGACATGCTGATAGCGTGGCTGTGAACAACTGCAGATTCGCTGAAGTTCAATCGCCTGTTCCATACGGTCCAAACACCAGCACATCCGCTGCCGTTGCAGCAAGAGCTACAGACGTTTCAGAAGCGCATTCACCGGGTTTATTCACGAACACCTACTTGCGCCATCAACTCAGCCATGTCCTGCCTCGCATGCCACAAGACTCACCTGTATTTCAAGCAGCCATGTCAGAGACTGTAAGTGCATTCACCACACAGCCCGGCTTTTGTCGTTGCGTAACACTGCACAGGTGCACAATGCACCATGGTAGACTGCTGAACACGGAATAGGTTCACGTGCCCCTGTCGCTGTGCCAGCATCAGAACCAGCATGCCCCGTGACGCTAGACCCAAGCGCACAGAAGCCCACCATGCCAGTGGTGGGCAGTGGAGGTGACTTGCCAGGGTCTGGCTCCCAACAGTAAATCCGCAAAAAAAAAAGCCCACCCTGTCAAAATCAGCTAACCACCCGGCGGGGCTGAAAGTCGTGCAGGCTCGTGTTGAGATCATGATTGCCAGACACTGCACCACGCGTCTTCCTGCTGAACGCATAACGTCCCGCGCAGCAGCCCTACGCCCACCAACTGCAGGTCGAGGGCGCCCTCGACGCCGCAAACATGCTCAAGCCGGCGCTCGCGCGTGGTACGTTGCACTGCATTGGCGCGACCACGCATGAGGAGTACGAGCGCCACATCGCGCGCGACGCCGCGCTCGCGCGCCGCTTCCAGCCGCTGCCCGTCCCGGAACCGAGCCCCGTCGAGGCCCTCGCCATCCTTCAGGTGTCTTTCCGCCCGACAGCGCTCCCGTTGTGCCACCCCCCACCCCCTGTCTGCTAGGGCACCGCCGCTGATGCCCTGCTTGGGTCGTTTTCATCCGTTTGGGATGCAGGGGCTCCGGCCGCGGTACGAGGCGTTCCACGCGGCCACGTACACCCCCGCGGCGCTCGAGTGCGCCGTCACATGTGCCGTGCAGTACGTCAGCGGCCGGCGGCTGCCGGACGCTGCGGTGGACATCATCGACGAGGCGGCTGCCCTCGCCACCAGCCTCACCGTTCACGGCAGCACCGGCGGCGCCGCAGGTGTGCTGCCGCTCCGGCCGTAGCCGGCCGTGATGTTTGACTGCCGGTGTGCTCGCTCTCGGCGCGGCGCAGCCGTGTCGCTCGCGCCCTCGTGCGCGATGAACAGCGACACCTGTGCGCATCCCTCTGTCCATGCGTTGCGCTCGGATGGCACACGGCGGTGCCCGTGGTCACGCTGCTGCTGCATCGGGATCGCAGGGGGCTTGCAGCATGCAGGGCACGGTGGCGCCGTGGCGGGGGGGGGGCACATGCATGGTGCGCATGCATGTACTGCAGACGGTGTGGACGCTAGCCGGTCGGGGCGTGCAGTGGGGCACCGCGGTGGCTTCACAGGCGGTCGATGCATGCTGTGGGAGCTCTGACCGGGCAGTAGGCCGTGTTCCCCCCAAACGTGGGCCCCTCAAACGAGTCGCTGAGAATGGGCGTATGGGCCAGCGCTGGAGGACAGTGTCTTCTGCAGAGGCCACGCCTGAGCCAGGCATGGCCTTCGCTGTGCTGCTGTCGTATGAGTCGTGGGCCGCGTTGCGTTCGGTGCCTGAGTGTCTGGCTTGCTGCCAAGCCAGCTGCCTTGGGTGAATTCAGCAGAGAATGCACGCCGTCTCGGAGAGCGGATGCAGCCATGCTGTGTGGTCACTGCAGTGTTTTGTGATGCGATGTGGCAGGGGTTGATTCCACTGCAACAGCACTGCGTTGGCTCTGTGGCCACTCGTTCGTGCTGATCATCCATGCCTGAGCTCCTGCTGTGCCGCTGGCTTGCATCCCACGGCCCTTCTTCGACTCTCAACATCGTGACGATGTCACAGCGCAGGCATCGCCCTGACTCGGCGCATACATGTCTTTACCTGTTGATGGCGGCCTGGTGGGGCCTGCTGGGAGGTAAGCAGATGCAGCATGGCAAGCTTGATGCAGGAAGCTTCAGGCCACGATTGTTCCCGAGTGAGTGTTCCAGAGTGAACCTCCACGTCCTATAACCACTTTCCAAATGACCAGGTTCACAAGCCCCACTGCTGCTAGAATTACCAGCTGCTGGTACCATTCGTGAACACTCCTCCTGTCTGCCCTGACCCACAAGCTCGCAGCATGCAATGTTGCAACTGTGATGCTTGTGGTGCAGACATCTTATTTCACGGCTCAGCACACAAGTTGTCACCACGCATTCTTCACCCAAGTTTTCACCATGCATTCTTCACCCACGTGGTGGCGGCTCATCGCTGCTGTGTGCTGTGTGCGCTGCTGTGTGCTGTGTGCGGACCACAGCAGGGTCACCATGCTGGCTCTGCATCCAGCGAGAAAACCGGCCTTGCAATGCATATGCTGGCTCCTGAGTAGAACATCCCCCACGATGTCCAGTTGTTCGGTTGTTCACTCAGCATGCCACACTTGCTCGTCCCATACTTGCATCCGGGTGCCAGCTTGGCATGCGCACTTGCCTGGCTGCTGCACCACCTGAAGGTGTGCTGTAGTGTCCCACAGGCTGTCTGAGCTGTCTAGTCAGCACAGGCTGTCTAGTCAGCACTCTTTGTCAGACCCAGCGGCGAGTCAACGAAGGCGTTCCGAGCTTCTGCTCTGCCTCCGCCGCTAGCACCGAACCAGCGGCATGCTTGAGTTCTTGCCATCTGCAGAACAGATGCGCCGCTCTGCATGGCCTTGTGGGAGGCTCGACTCATCGGCCGTCGCACCTGCGCCACCGTGGCCAACGATGCCAGTGCCCTTCCAGTGCCCGCAGTGTTGGGCGATTATAATACTTTTAGAGGAATTTCTCAAAATTTCAGGTCTAATTTCGGGGGTAACGCCCTGGAAAAGTACTTCAACCGCCCGACACTGCCCGAGCGGTGCCCGCCCTGTCCCTCCAGGTGATCCGTGCTTGCCTGTCCAGGTGGAGTAGACCTGCGCCGCATCGAGGCCGCCCACGCCACCGACCTGCGTGCCTTCCCACCAGCTACCCAGGCCCACGCAACGTCAGGCACGACCCCTACCCCCCCGAACTACACACTGACTTCATGATGTGCTCTGCTCCGGCACTTGCGCTGCGCCTCAGGGATTCATTCCCCGAAGACTAGACAGGCGCGCAGGGTTCCGTCTGCGTCTGCCTGTGACATGTGTAGCCTGATGGCGCAGCTGCGGGCCCATGTCCCGGCGTACCAGCAGTGCAGTGGCGGTGCAGGTGGCCGCAGGGTCGCCGCCGCGCTGCCCAAGGCGTGCCCACACTGCGGATTCCCCGTGCCTGACGTCGGCACGACGAGCCTGCTGTGCACGGAGTGCTCCTCCGCCTTCTTGAACATTCCGCAGCACCTCCTCATGCTCGGCGCGTCCGTGACGCCCCGCCGCAAGGCCGCCGTGAAAGCAAAGGCAGCGGCAGTCCCTGAGAGCGGAGGTGCGGTGGCGCCGGCTGCCGTGAAGGCCTCTTCGCCAGCTGAGGGGGGCGATGGCCGGCTGGCCGGTCCAGGAGCGTCAGAGGGGGCGGTACAGGGCGTGGTTGTGGACTCGGAGGCGGTGCTGCAGGTCGTGTCCGCGCAGGTGGGGGTGCCGGTAGGGCAGCTGCGGGGGGACCCGCGGTGGTTTGCTAAACTGCGGGAGGGGCTGCAGGTGGCGGTGTTGGGGCAAGACGGTGCAACGCGGTACGGGTCTGCCCACCTGACTGATCTGCCGCCACGGTTGCAGGTGTACGTCTGTCTGCAGGGGGGTGGGGGTCGGGAACAAGCGCATTCGGTGGCAGTGGAGGTACTGGGCGTTGGGGAGGTGTGACGGCGGAGCTGTGGTGCAGGGCGGTGGTGGATGCTGCAAAGCGCGCGCACACCCGCGCGCTGCACAGCGGCGGCGTGGCGCAGGCGGCCGCCACGGCCGGTGGC
>JAUMHO010053145.1:0-31222 GCA_032360965.1 Ulva armoricana
CATCGGTCGCGCGCATGTTCTTTTCGGCGCGGATACACGGAGCCATGCTGCCACGAAGCAACAGGCCATCAACACATACGGTATGTAGTTACATCGAAGAGGGGCACGGTCACAGGTGCATCACGCCACGGTATGTATGTATGTATGATTACATCGCCGTATCCATAAGGACATTGACACCTCCGACGGGTCACAGGAGAGGGTGAAAGTCAGTGCGCGGGTGCACAGCATCGGGCCCTCACTTTTTATGAACTCATTGCCAACCATTCGGGGCGATCATGGATGACAGCAGGGATGATGTGTTGCCTATTGACGCGACTGAGGATGCTGTTGTCACGGATGTGTACTTCACTCATCCAGGATCCTCCGAGCAGACCGTTGTTGCAAAGGCAGCCGAGGCGAACGGCGGTGCAGCAGACGAGAAGGAGGAGAGTAAGACTGCAAAGTACAGCAAGTGAGTGCAAGTTTTTGCGTCTGATCCATGAGACGTTCAGTAGGTTGGGCAAGCAGGCGGTGCAGTATCTTGCGGAGAATGCATGCGGTCGGTTGAACATGAGAGCAGTGTCCACGTGATTTGCACAGGCGCTGAGAGAGCCCCGTGCAGCGGCGTGCAAATGGAATAGCTGGGTGATCAGGAATTCCATCTCGCACGTGGCACAGATTGCAGGGACGAGTTTTGAGCCAGCGATGTGCCCGCGTGGGACGTGTGTGGAGGATGAATGATGGGTTGGTCTGAGACATGCACGCTCCTTCGTGATGCCCCCGTGCCTGTCTTCGATGTATGTACCTGCAGTCAGCATAGGTCTACACTGTGCGCACCTATACTGACCCGATGTGTGCTGTCACTCTTTGTTCTTGTAAGCAATGTGGTCGTGCGCCACGGTGTTTATGGCCCAGCACCTCATCTGGAGCTTGTGTTACATGGAGATCAAAGCAACAGCCCCAGGCATCGCCAAGGGGTAACGCACGAGTCACCAGAACACAAACAGGCATGTGAAATATACCAGTTACCTCACGCAGAACTGGTCACCATGCGGGCGACACCGCACACACACAAACCGCTAGACTTCCCTTAATGCACCGGGGGCTGCACGCACAATCGAGAAGCAGTCCGCCCCTCAACAGAGCCGTAGAACGCTGCACGCCCTAGGAACCTGCACGCCCTAGGAACCTGCACGCCCTAGGAACCTGCACGCCCTAGGAACCTGCACGCCCACCCCACCATCGCCACCGTACGTTGTGTGGGTCTATCTACTCTCTAGGCCTCAAAGCTAGCCCGAGCAACCAGATTGAATAACATGCAAGCTGAAAATGCTGACAATTGGAGTACACGCATTGCACTCAACTGTCACACTCCTCCTGGATCACATGGCATGCATCACCGTCACGTCCGGCACACGGGCTCTCCTCCACTTCCACAACAACTGGCAACATACCCACGCCACCCCCCCCCTCCTGGCGCTGCCTTGCAGCATGCACGCGCGAACCAGGCTCGCTCGAAGGCACAGCGCGCACCGGCGGTCCCGAGTCCTGCACCGCGAGCCCCTCCCGGGTCGTCGGCATCGCCGTCATGGATGCCGAAGCGCACAGCACGGACAGTGAAGCGGGCGACAGGATCGACAGCGACGGCGCGAGGGCCGTGCCGAGCGAACCCTGCCGGATCGCCGCGCTCTCCACTCGGGCCGCCGCCTGCACGAGCTTCTCCGCGCGTGGCACATGCATGCTGCGGGTGACTGCGAGGACATCATTCACACGCCGCGGCGCGTTGCGCGCGGCCCCCCTCATCGGCGGGAGCTGCTCGCCCTGCCGAACGCCCCCACTCCGTGCTCCCCGCAGCCGCTGTGCCGTTGAGGCTGATACGAGTTCACCATCTCCACCCGATTCCTGGCCTCCCCCAAGGCCTTCCGGGGCGTAGTCAGCCAGCGTCCGCCTCCCTGCCGCTGCACTCCCCGCTTCGACCACGGGCCTCCCGTCTGCAGCAGGCTCTCGGGCAGCCCTTTTCTGCGTAACACCCTCCACCATCCGTGGCCGATCCTGTATTCTCAGGGCGGTGCGGAGGGACCGCGCAGGCCAAAACGGTGCCCTTGGCTGTTTCCCAAGCGCATACCGTAGCGCCCGCCAATACGAACGCAAAGATGCAACTCCCGTTAAATCGCCGCGCTGGCGATCTTGACGCTGACTGCCTGTTTGGTATGGGATGGAACCCGCATGTGACACCGGAGAGGGACTTGTATCCCAGCCAGCACGCCTGCCAGGTGCCGCCTCCGCTATTGTGCCTGAGCGGGCATTGGGCCTAGATCCATCCCTTCCCCGTAACGGCATGCTGCCTGCCCGAGATGCTAACATCGCCTGTTGACTATCCGACTGAAGCGCTGCATCTGCCCCTTGCGTGCATTCTGGTGCTTCATCAGGGCTGATGCGAACTCCGGATTGTGCCACGGGCTTGGCGGATGCCAACGCGTTGCATTCTAGTGCAGATTCTGCAGCTGTACCTGCTATCACAGCTCCGACTAATGGGAAGGGCTGCATATCTCCCGGGTCTGCTGCTGTTTCTGCAGTGCCAGCGTCTATCATCTCCTCGGCCTGCCCCAGCGCCACAAGGTCCATGGGGGGGGTCGCCAGTGAAGCGGGCTTCGACCGAACTGAATCTGGAGGAAAGACTGTCAGCTGACTTGCACCAGAGATGCGTGGTGTGGCTCGACGCACGGAGCTGGGACCTGCAGGCGCTCCTCGACCCTGCGAGTCTCCCCGTAGGATCCGCTGACTTTTCTGAGACGCCTCGGCAGTCCTTGACGCAGCTGCATCGCCACGGTGTCGGCCTGTGCTCTGAACGTCTGTTTGCTTTGGGTTGAACCTCGCACGTGCCGTCGGCGAGGGGCTTACAACCTTGCCACCCCGCTTGCCCAGTGCCGCCCCTGCTGACGTGCCTAAGCGTGCATTGGACCGAGCTCCTCTGTTGCCCCTCAACGGCATGCTGCCTGCCCGAGATGGTCCTGGCACCGCCTCTTCAGAGTCCAACTGAAGAGCTGCAGCTGCGTTCAACTCCTGTTTGCGCTCTGCTGTGTGTTCGGGGCTGGTGCGACCTCCAAATGGGGCCAGTGGCTGGGCGGATCCCGTCTCGATGCGGTCCACTGCACGTGCTGCAGGAGCATCTGCCAGTGGGAAGGGCTGCATGGCGCTTGAGTCTGCTGCTGTTTCTATCATCTCCTCGGCCTGCCCCAACTCTTCGCTGTCCAGAACTTGCGTCCCAAGTGAGGTGGGCTGCGGTGCACCTGGAGCAGAAGCATTCGACTGAGGTTCACCAGAGTCGCTCGGTGTGGCTGCGTGCTCAGAGCTGGGACGTTCAGCCGCACCTGGTTCTTGCGACACTGCTTGTGACATTGACTGGATTTTCTGAGCAGCCTCGGCCATTCTTGGTACAGCTGCGGCACCGTGGTGTCGGCCTTTGCTCTGATTGTCTTTCTGGTACGGGTTGATCCTCGCACGTGACGTCGGTGAGGGACTGACAACCTTGCCAGCCCGCTTGCCCAGTGCCGCCCCTGCTGCTGTGCCCAAGTGGGCATTGGACCGAGCCCCTCTATTGCCCCTCGACGGCATGCTGCCTGCCCGAGATGGCCCTGGCACCGCCTCTTCAGAGTCCATCTGAAGCGATGCATCCGACTCTGGCGTACATTGTGGAGCTTCATCAGGACTAGGGCGGCTTCCAGACAGTGCCAGGGGCCCGGCTGGTCCTACCACGTTCCGTTCCACTGCCGACGCTGCAGCTGCATTCGCCATCGGAGCGTCGCCCTGTGGGAAGGGCTGCATGACGCTTGAGTCGTCTGCTGCTGCGTTTGCAGTGCCAGCGTCTATCATCACCTCGGCCCGCCCCAACTCCACATGGTCCAGGATGGGCGCCGCAAGCGAGGTGGCCTGCCATGCATCTGCACCTGGAGAGGAAGCAGTCGCCTGAGTTTCACCAGAGACGCTTGGTGTGGCCGCACGTACGGAGCCGGCCATTGCAGCTGAACCTCCGTCCTGTGAGACTGCGCGTTTGATCAAGTGACCTTGCTGTGGTGCCTCGACAGTCCTTGGCGCAGATACACCACCGCCGTGTCGACCCTTACTCTGAACATCTCTCTGGTATGGATTTATCTTTGCACGTGACGTTGGGGAGGGATTTACAGCCTTGCCAGCCCGCTTGCCCGGTGCCGCCCCTGCTGCTGTGCCCAAGTGGGCATTGGACAGAGCTCCTCTATTGCGCCTCGACGGCATGCTGCCTGCCCGAGATGCTTCTGGAACCGCCTCTCCAGAGTCTGCCTGTAGCGCTGCAGCTGTGTTCGACTCCTGTGCGCCCTCTGGTGCGTGTTCGGGGCTGGTGCAACCTCCAAAAGGTGCCAGTGGCTGGGCGGATCCCGTTTCAATGCGTTCCAGTACTAGTGTAAGTGCTGCAGCAGCATCTGCCAGTGGGAAGGGCTGCATGTCGCTTGAGTCTGCTGCTGTTTCTGCAGTGCCATCGTCTATCATTTCCTCCGCCTGCCCCAACTCCACATGGTCCAGGATGGGCATCGCAAGTGAAGTGGGCCCCCTTCCTTCTGCACCTGGAGAGGAGGCAATCGGCTGAGTTTCACCAGAGACACTTCTTGTGGCCGCACGTGCGGAGCCGGCCATTGCAGCTGAACCTCCATCCTGCGACACTGCTCGCTGGATCAAGTGACATTTGTCGGATGCCTCGGCCATTCTTGGCGCAGATGCACCACCGCCGTGTCGACCTTTGCTCTGAATGGCTTTCTGATTTGGGTTGAACCTCGCACGTGACGTTAGGGAGGGATTTGCAACCTTGCCAGCCCGCTTGCCCAGTGCCGCCCCTGCTGCTGTGCCCAAGCGGGCATTGGACCGAACTCCTCTGTTGCCCCTCGACGGCATGCTGCCTGCCCGAGATGCTCCTGACACCGCCTCTTCAGAGTCTAACTGCGGAGCCGCAGCTACACTCAACTCCTGTTTGCGCTCTGATGTGTGTTCGGGGCTGGTGAGATCTCCAAACGGTGCCAGGGGCTGGGTGGATCCCGTCTCGATGCGTTCCAGTGCAAGTGCTGCAGGAGCATCTGCCGGCGGCTGCAGGTCACTTGAGTCTGCTGCTGTTTCTGCAGTGCCAGCGTCTATCATCTCCTCGACCTGCCCCAATTCCATACTGTCCAGGTTGGGCGTCGCGAGTGAAGTGGGCTCCCATGCATCTGCACCTGGAGAGGAGGCAATCGGCTGAGTTTCACCAGAGACGCTTGTTGTGGCCGCACGTACGGAGCCGGCCATTGCAGCTGAACCTCCATCCTGCGACACTGCTTGTTGGATCAAGTGACTTTTGTCGGATGCCTCGGCCATTCTTGGCACAGCTGCACCACCGCCGTGTCGGCCTTTGCTCTGAATGGCTGTCTGATTTGGGTTGAACCCCGCACGTGACCTCTGAGAGGGACTTGCAACCTTGCCAACCCGCCTGTCTGGTGCCGCCCCTGCTGCTGTGCCGGAGTGTGCATTGGGCTGAGCTCCATCATCGCCTCTCAGAGGCACACTGTCTGCCCGAGATGCTGCTGGTACCGCTTCTTCAGAGTCTGACTGTAGCACTGCAGCTACATTCGACTTCTGTGTGCGCTCTGGTGCGTGTTCAGGGCTGGTGCAACCTCCAAAAGGTGCCAGTGGCTGGGCGGATCCCGACTCGACACGGTCCAGTGTAAACGCTGCAGCTGCATCTGCCATCGGGAAGGGCTTTAGGTCGCTCGCGTCTGCTGCTGTGTCTGCAGTGCCAACGTCGATTATCTACTCAGCCTGCCCCAACTCCGTGCTGTCCAGAACGGGCGCCGCAAGTGAAGCTGGCATCGGTCGAACTGCACCTGGAGGAGAGGCTGTCAGCTGAGAGTCACCAGAAGCTCTTGGTGTGGCCGCGCGGACGGCGCTTGGCATTGCAGCTGAACGTCGATCCTGTGACACTGCCTGTGGGACCAAGTGACTCTGCTGAGATGCCTCAGACGCCCTTGGCGTGGCTGCTGCTGCAGAGGTGGACAGTGCCGCTGCAGGCGGCTGAGGCTTCACTGCGCCAGGAGGAGATTGACTGTGCGCAGCAGAGAGCTTCGGTGTTGCTGCTTGAGGTGGGCACTCTTGGCCTACGTCGGCTGGATGCACTGCACATGCCGCTTGCTTGGTCCCAGCTAAATCATTCATTTGTCATGTGGCCGGCAGCACATGCCTGTGGTAGTGGCACGGTAGGCGACACACGTGCGCTGAACAAACGCATGCGTGTAAAGTTGGTCACGTGTTTTTTTCTCGCACATATGTGGTTCATGTTTGGCAGGATGCTGGTTTGTGTGTCAACACGTCTACGCCAACACAGTTGACAACGCACTGTGTCGTCCTCTATTGCCCCTCGACGGCATGCTGCCTGCCCAAGATGGCCCTGGCACCGCCTCTTCAGAGTCCAACTGAAGCGATGCATCCGACTCTGGCGTACATTGTGGAGCTTCATCAGGACTAGGGCGGCTTCCAGACAGTGCCAGGGGCCCGGCTGGTCCTACCACGTTCCGTTCCACTGCCGACGCTGCAGCTGCATTCGCCATCGGAGCGTCGCCCTGTGGGAAGGGCTGCATGACGCTTGAGTCGTCTGCTGCTGCGTTTGCAGTGCCAGCGTCTATCATCACCTCGGCCCGCCCCAACTCCACATGGTCCAGGATGGGCGCCGCAAGCGAGGTGGCCTGCCATGCATCTGCACCTGGAGAGGAAGCAGTCGCCTGAGTTTCACCAGAGACGCTTGGCGTGGCTGCACGGCGATGTAATCATACATACATACGTAGCTGTGTCTGCAGTGTAAAGCAGGATGCACCGGAGCACAACGTCGGCTGCGATCACTCGAAGACGTCACATACCCGGGTCAACATGCTGACCTGTCGTCCACACTGCGTGCTGCGCCGCCAGCTGTACCAGGTGCGCACAGCCATGCATGGGGCAGGTGGCGGGGGAAGCCTGGGAGTCCGTGTCAGCGGCGGTAGCCACGTTATGACTGGTGCTGCATCCGCCAGTCCCCTGGCAGCCGTTGTGCACACCACTGCTGTCACCTTCGCCCTCTGCTGCAGCGGGCATCAAGCAATCGCCACCAGCCGCACTGCTGCCGCGGGCGTCTCCAGCTCCAGAAGCTGCTTGTCGTTCGCCGTTGGTCGTGTTCGCGCGGTCTGAGCCTGTGCCCCGCGTGTGCCCCACACCTGGACAGCAGTCCATCATCTGTCCATCCCAAATCATCCATCCCAAATCGTGCCTGACGGACAGGCGTGACGTGACTGCCATGCTCATCGCCTGTTTCAGCACAGATGTGCTGTACAGCGCTGCCTCACCGTCACCACGCACCATGGTGATCGTTAGGTTACAGATGTCAGAGCGCCGCACCCCCGCTGTCGCCCGCCCGTCCCGGCGAAGCACCGCTGCGTCCACCACCAACTCGCTCTCTCCCCTCCTCCTGTGGAACTCTGGGGGCCCGCACAGACACGTCCTTGCACCGCCAGGTTGCCACAACGCACGCCTGAGCGGCTGCAACGACGGCGCCGCGGCCACGGCTCTCGCAGATCAGGGCAGCGGCGCGCATGCGGTTCCCACAGGTGGCCGGCGCCCTGTGAGCCGCGCCCTTGAGCGCCCGACCCGTGCCCCTGCACGAGCGGCCGCTGCGGTCAGCACGAGCCCCTCTCGCGTCAGCGGCCAACGCAGAGATCCCGGCGCAGCTGAGCACGTAGCCCCGCTGCTGGCACAGCCCCGACGCACGCGCTCAACGGACATGCATGTATGCATGCCATGCATGCGCTCAGGACAACGCAACGGCTGCACCGGGAAGAACCTGTGGGCAGCGTGCGCGGTGGCGAGCCGGCCGGCGGCGGCGTCGCGCATCCGGAGGACGCTGAACGCGCGCGCACCGTCCGCGAGCAGGGTGCCCGGCGCCGCGGCATCCGCATGCGCCCGGGCCTCGTATGCCTGGGGGCCATGCGCGAACGCAGCTGCAGCCGATGTGGCGGCGGCTAGCTGCTGTGTGTCTCCGTGCAGCTTCTTGAAGGTCGCCCGCATGTCCTGCAGAACAGAGAGCTCGTGAGATTGACCCTCACTGCTCACTGGCAATGCAGGGCACCTGGAGCCGTCTATGCTGCAGCGTCTCCACCCAAGCGCTGCAGCCCAACACGCACGTGAGCACGAATCACAGAGGTGTATGGGAGCACTCACAGGGAGACCGCGTGGGGGCCAGGGTTGAGCGGTTGAGCACAAGCTGTACCACCCAGATGCCGAAAACATTCAAACCACGTGTGGATGCCTGGGTCACTTGTTGGGGCAAACTGACAAAGAACAGTCATGAAAAGCGTTGATGGGCAACTCTGAATTCCCGAGTTGGGGCCCCGAACACTTCAGGGGTTTGAATCACCGTCACGGTCTTCCCAGACTGTCCACAAAAACCTTGACATTGTTAACGTTCGGGGGTCGTCAGTCCGGTTCGGCACCTCCGGGGTTGATGTGTGGGGACCCGGCAGACCAGCCCTGCTGAACAGCGATACCTGTTGTTATCGTGAGGACTGTCAACCAAGCACTGGGTACTACCATTGGCACCGCCTCACGAGTCGAGGGCGAACCTGCGTGGCTGCATAAGCGTCTCGACACAGCCCATTCACGCTCGCCCGAGTGGCTGCGATATGCCGCAGGTGGGCTTTTCGCGCCTGCACCTCCTTCATGCGCTGCTCTCCCTTCATCCCGCCCTGTGGGCACCTCCCTGACGCTAGCGTGGTGCTCGAGTGCTCAAACCGGCTCGATCGCCGGTCCCTCGCCACCTGCGGTGTCAATCAAACGTTCTCACAGCGACATACGCATGCAGCCGCACCCACGCTCCTCCCGTGCACGGCCTGGCTGCACATCGGCCGGCATACATACATCAGCATGCAACGGGTCCATCTCAACAGCTGCAGTCGAACCCCGCTTGAACAGCACGACCCAAGATCACTTTCAAGGACACAAGCTCCCACACCTCGTCGGCACGGGTGCCCATGTCGTACAGGAAGTTTATTGCCAGGCCTTCTTCCAGCCGAGCGCCTTCGTCCATCATCTGCAGGTCCATCCCGAGGTACTGGCACAAGGCGCTGTCGCCGAGAGCTGCCTCAAGGGCATCGTCGGGGTGGCGCGACACGGATCTGCCTGCGATGCTCCTGCTTCTGCTCCGCCCGCCCGGTGCTGAAGCGTGGCTGAGGCTGCGCCCCGAGGCATCGCTGCCTGTCGCGCTGCCCAGCCACGCTCCTCTCGGTGGGCCCACCCCACCGCCATCGCTGAACCTCTTTGCGGCCATGCCGGTGCCGTGTATCCTGCCCTGACGCAGATCCACAGCCAGCTCACCGGAGCCCTGCAGACAGTACAGCCTCAGTCAAGCTCACTGACAGCAGTGGACATGCTGCTTGTGACAGCGTGGTCTTTCAACCGAGCTGCCCCAGGCAATCAAGCGGTGCTTGTGATGGCCGGTGAGCCGAAGACTCGACCACACAGAACACTATTCAATGAACGCTGACACAGCCCAACAGGAAGAATCAAACTAGTGAGCAATCTCAGCCGTTGGGCTTGCATTCAACATGCCAACTCACACCTGGGAGCCTGTCCACACTGGCTGGCTGTCCTCAATTAATGATGCTGCAGAGGCTGATTGCCCGGTGTCTCGACTGCCAAAAGCACTCCCTGGCGAGGTCAGGCCACTGACCACGCTGGCACCAGCAGCTGAGACCCGTCCACACTCCTGTCCAGCACCACTGGAGGCATCCCCACCAGCAGGCGGCGCTCCTTCTGAGCGACCGCTTCCACTGGAATGCCACAAGCGGTCCATACCAAGGACCTCGAGCATCCGGTTCACCTCCACAGACACAAACTCTGTGCTGCGCACGTAC
This sequence comes from Ulva armoricana, assembly GCA_032360965.1. NCBI lineage: Eukaryota > Viridiplantae > Chlorophyta > Ulvophyceae > Ulvales > Ulvaceae > Ulva > Ulva armoricana. The sequence continues at coordinate 9,915 of JAUMHO010053145.1, forward strand.
GGCCGCGCCAGCTGCATCACATCTGACGCTGCTGCGGTGCACGTGGCGCTGCTGCCGCTCGACCAAGTGGCACGGGAAGCCATAACCGCCCATTCTTCCGCTTGGCCGCGGGAGGACAAGTGAACGCATTTGCGGGGAGGCGCTTCTTGCACTTGTCCCGCTACGCTCGGTTCCTGCGAGTCCTCTGCAAGCTGCATTGCCTCTGCTATCGCGCTCCCTTGTAGCTGCCCAGTGTGGCAGAACGCCGGGGGAGGTTGTAGAGCTTGCAGAGGGCTGCTGTCAGGGGTCAGACTGTTGCACATTGGGTGCACAGCCGGAATCTGAACGCTGCAAGTTTTATCAAGGGCGTCCGTAGAGGCTCGCCGTGTGCTCGCGTCGAGATGCCGACGCCCGGTGTGCTCCGGCACATGCATTCTTGAGGAGATCGGGAGCTGATCCAGAACTGCGAGTGCCTGTTGTTTGATGACCGCCCGTTCCATGTGAATGAGCTCGACGTCGGGTGCTCCGGGTCGGCCAGGGCCAGGCGACGGCGCCACTCGTGTGTTGAACACGGGCTGGAGGGCAGAGAGCTTGCCCTTGCCTGCATCTGCTTCTGCAGGCCTGCGGATTCGACGCTGGCGATGGGGACCCGCCCGTTGCGGGGAGTCCCGGTGCTGGAAGGAGCCTGTGCAGGCTCTGGAAGTGTCATTCGGAAGGCCGAGATCAGCATGAGATGGCCCTAGATCCGTGGATGCTGAAACCGGTGAGGCCAGGCCACTCTGCCGGGAGCGCATGGGTGTCCGAGCGCCATCGTGCCTGTGGCCACAGAACCGGAGCTGGCTCACAAGCAGCAGAGTAGCACGGCCCATGATGTCAGCCTTCCTGTCTCCCTGCAGCGCCAGAGCAGCATGATCAGCCACGCCTGAGGAGGACCACAGCACGGACGGCTGGTCTGCGAGCTCTGCAGCCTGTCTCGCCAGACTCTGTGCATGATACCTCCACGGCAGCTTCAGTCATGTCAACCCGATTGCAAGCATGGTCGCTAGTGTTCAGGTTGGCCATACCACCGCCGCTATGGCTGCTTGCTCAGCTGGGGACAGTAGTCCTGTCTCCGTGCCTTCAATCCCGCGGGACCCTGGCTCCGAGTTCCAACCCGCATGCCTCGATGCTGTGTCCCGGTCCGGGTTCTGCCCTTCATTGCCTGCAGAAGTTACATCAGGCTGCCATCTATGCCACATGCGGAGTCTCCAGGCCAGAAAGCGGCCAGCAATCCGGCTGTAGGCCGTCCTGGAGCTGGTCAAACGCTGTAGCTGCTGCAGTTTACCCGACACTGACCGCAGCTCCCTCGCAGTCGCAAGCGCCCGCTTTCTGAGTACACGAGTCACACGTGAGAGGTACGCCTCTCGCTCCTGCACGCAAGGACCTCGTACGGGGACGCCGTGCCCTGCCCCTGAAACCTGCTGGGTGACAGGATGCATCAACAAGAAAACCCGGCAATCGCCACGGCTCGGCATGCATCGTTTCAGCAGACTTCGAAACCAGACATTTTGCAGCATGGGCCACAGCCAAGCTCACCTGTTCCCACGCCAAACTAAAGCTGCCTTGCTTCTGTGCACTGCTCTCCCAACCATGCCCGGACGTGTCTTCCACAGCGGGGCCTCCCCGGAGCAGACCTGCCCCACCAACACCTGCGGCACTCGAGTCCACATGTCCTCCGTGCCCCCGCCGGCAATGGTCAGCTGCCGTGCGTTCCACCTGACCGGCCGCGGAAGTGTCGCCGTCTGAAGCACTGTCCACACTCTGCGGCTCGCCATTGACCGAATCTGCAGCGGTCTTCGCAACAGCGCTGCTGCCTACGACGATCCCTGTGCCTGATAGGCGAGCGCATGACGGCGCCATCGACCCCGTCTCACAATCTGCCCGCTGACCTGTTGCCGAGGTGTCCACAGGTGGCGCTGGTGTGGACTCGCCCGCCACGCCGGTCCCCAGGAACCGCAGCCCTGCCAGGTGCAGCACCGATCCGCCCGCTGCCAGGGCAGCATCCAGGCCTGGCTGCATGAACCCGAGTGGGAAGCGCCGCAGCTGGTGCTCCAGAAACGTGCTAGCGGTCGTGCTGTCTGGCAGCGATGCCAGCACCGGAGCCGCTCCCCGGGCAGCCCGGACATGGCATGCAGCTATAGCACCGCGGATTGTTCCAGAAGCTCGGCTTTGAGCAGGCGGGCGTCGAGCCGCCTGCGTCAACGCCGGCACGCTTGCCCGGGAGACACCATCATCAGACACCGCCGGAGGGCGCTGCCCTGCAGGAGCACAGGGCAGTCGTCAAAACTGTGAAAGTCTCAGACCTGCCAGTCCGGTCACCGAGTCCGCAGACTGCCTGTATCAAAGTGCTCCAAAACACGCCATGGTTGCCTGACACCGCAAATGCTCGAGACATGCATTTCCAGTCCCCAGGCCGACTACAACAGCAAACTGAAGCAGAGGTGCGCAGGTGTCACTGATGACCACGTCGCCAGATGGCCAAGGATGCCCTCAACCTGTGGCACTCGTGCGAATCTCAGCAGTCGCTGGTTTGGGGCTCAGACCTGAAAGATGTTGGCATCCAAAAACGTTTGTTGACTTTGGGAGGCCTGCTAAACTGAATGCATGCCTGCGAGCCGGCGCGTTGCACCCGCACATGAACAAGGTCGCACCAGCATGACCGGCGCATCCTTCAGAGGTTCCAGACGGCTGTTGCAGGCGGCTCGAACGAGGCCCGGACCGCACATCAAACCGCACGGACGCCGCAGCGCACTGACCGGCGGCCGCTGTGCCTACTTCCTCGTCGTGCGGGTCGGCTGTCAGGGGCTGCACGGGGGCAGCGCGCTGCTCATGGGCAATAGGCTGCACCCGATCTTCATCAAACGGCACCTCGCTCGCCCATGTGATCAAGTGTTCGGGAGGCTTCCATGCCGGCGTTGAGGCCTCCGCCACCGGCCCGGGCCGCCTCGTCCGACTGCCCCGATCGCCGCTGTGCCTGCCTCTGCCGTCCACAGCAATCGCCCCTGCGCCGTGCTGCGCCGCCGGGGCGTCACCCACAGCATGAAATTCGAATGCGCTCCTCCTCCTCCCGCCTTGGGACACAGCAGAGCCCGCAATGCTGCTGCGCGCAGCCGCCACGAAGCTGGCACAGCGCCGGAAGGGACTGGAGTGGCGCGGGTGCATTGGGAAAGGCAGCTCATGCTGCAAGGCTGTACTGGCAGAGTGTGGGACGTCTCCTGTGGAGTATGCTCGCTGCCGAATGGACGCGCTGGACCACGCGCGCGTCGCGCTGGACCACCGATGCTGGGACGCCCCGCGCTCGCGGCCCCCGAGGCTCACGCTGTACGGTCGCCGCTCGCTCACACGCGTACGTGCGGTGGGCTGCCGTGGGGGGGGCGCGACGCCCCCCGGCGGGCGCACGCGCGCGTAGCGCGCCAGCACGAGCGCCGCATTCAGGTGGCGCGGGGCGCACAGGAGCGCGTGGCAGTGCACCGGGAGTACCCACCGCGCCTGCCGCGCTGCGGGGGCGCCACCAGGAACGCCCACGAGAAACGCGTTGCTAAAGTCCTCCGCCTGAAGCACCAGTGCACCGCTCGGACGAGCGTGCGGCGTACGGGGACGAGCGGCACGGGCAACAGGGTCCTGGACGACGCCCAGTGGACGGTGGGAGATGTGCAGACGTGAATGCATGGATATCTTTTGCTAGGGGACCTCATGCCATGCACTGAGGTGGGAGTGCAGGCAGGAGACCATCTACGGCAGCACAGAGTACGTGTCAACCTAGCGATGCCCTGTCACCGCAGGGACCACACTTGCTGAGCAGCCAGGCCACAACAAACGTGGCCACGTGTAATGCCTGACCTCTCCCGGAAGCCTCCAGGCAGCAACCAATCATCGTTCTACTCATCACGGCGGCAAAGGATGCTTACCTCTGTGATGCTGACCAGCAGAGTTTGCCACCATGTCGCAAGCACGCCAGCGATGCGAGGCACGATGCCTGGGCGGGCCAGTTCCCGAGTCGGGGCGTTGGGGGGGTGCTGTCGGGTCCAGGTGGACAGCGCCCGGTGCAAGCGCGCAGCCGCAGAGGGGCTCCTGGTGCCAAAACCGGCGCTGGAGGGCTGCGCCGGGGACGAGCGCTGCTGCCGGCGAAGGGCCAGCAGCGCAGAGAGCAGCACGCCCACCACGTAGTAGAACGCCAGGATTCCCCCGAGCGAGAGCACGACGGCATTGACGGCGGCATGGAGCCGTTCGGGAGCGGCCAGTTCCACCCGGGGATGCCGCAGGCGGCTGTGCACACTGGGGAGCAGGCCTGCAAGCCGCGTGCTTGTGAGTATGACAGCCCAAGCATACCCCATGGGACACATGGCACTCTGACCTGCGCGGATCTTGATTGCGGTGTAATGACGGCCAACCACCACTGTGATGACGGCCAACCACCACCGCTCTTGTGCTGTAACAACTTCAGCCAAGTTTCCACTTCCAGCAGTCGAGCAGTGCTGCAGTCGTGGACAGAGGGACGGGTGATTGCTATGACACCTCACTGGCATGCGCCGAAGCTGGGCCCACAATGAGGTGATCTGCACCCGCATGGCTTGGGCCGTGATCAGCAGCCTCCCTGGCGGGCAGATGTGATGCTACTTGACATGGGCAGGTCAGGCTGTACTCACCACGTAAGCTTCGTATGCCCATGATCTGAAGTATCCGCCCGACCGACGTGTACTCCTCATTCGTAGGCGCCAGAGTGGTCATGATCTGGAAGCCTAAGGGCACCATGATGGCGATGAACAGCACGGCGAGGTGACCCACGACAGCCATGGCTTGGGCCGTGATGTGTACCACGCTTGCAATAGCTGGTATGTCCGTGGCAAATGCGATCCACTGGGCGATCGTGAAGAACAAGACTATAGCTTGGGTGACTGCCTGTGCTGTCTGCAGCCGGGCACTCCTGACGACTCGCATCTGCACGGTGGAGCTTCCCGGGTCCCTGTCTGGATGGGCAACATGACTGGTCAGCCGTGCGGAGGATGCCTTTCCGTGTGACACCGCACCAGGGGGGTGGGCCCTCACCGCCACGGTGTGACAGCAGTAGCTCGGCCCCCCCGACATGGATTGGGGCGTCCACTGCAACACCCAAGGCCTGGAGCGGCAGGCTCTCAGATTCAAGGCCCGCTAGCACATACAAGCTACACAATCAGATGATGGTCAGCGCGAGTAGTAACCTGCTCCTGGCAACCACGTCATACAGGATAGAGGCAAAGGCGACCAATCTGCACGGGCTCTGGTCAGAAACCACAGTCGCAGCACGAACCGCAGACAGAGCCAACCGAAGTCGCCAAGCGCAGCGCCTTTGTGCAGTGCCACCACACAGACCCGTGAGGTGAGGGCTGCGCAGTACAGGTCCATACAAGCTGTGAGTCGTCGTGCTGACGACCTCCAAGTGGCCGACCAGAGAGAAGCTAATCTATTCAACAAACACGCCGGCACAACAGGTGTCGGACCAAGAACACACCAGGTCGCTCGTCATCGCATCGATCCCGGCGTTTACATCTGGCAGCGACCACAGTGGCATCCCTGTCAGGGGGCCGCCAGCAATGAGGCTGCCATCCGTCTCTCGTATGCCGGTCCTGCCAACACCTTCGCACTGAGGCAGTCTGGAGCTCTCGGGCACTTCGGCGGAGTCGATGGCATCACTGCCCAGCACCGGGAACGCGCCGCGCTTGTACGGCAGCAGCACCCGAGCTGCAGTGCCTTCGAGGTCGTTGTAGACCTTGTGGTAAGGGTCAAGCTGGTGAGGTAGCCCAGAGTCGTGCCACACTCGGCCCACAAACACGGCGATGTATGCCGTGTGTGCAGCGGCAAGCGCGAAGAAAACGAATCGCCGGACTTTCGGCTGATGAGGCCTCGTGGCCATGCTGCTGCCAGGGCACTTCCTCTGCAAAACCAAGCGGCAATTCACAGTCATGGGCTGGCGGTGGTGCATGGGGTGATTACAGCCAGGGTGCCACAGCCATGGGCCATCGCACCGAGTGCTTCCGCAGACCGCAGCAGCTGTGAAAAGAGGCGACAGCCGCAAGAACTTGAGCAGCGCCTGCTGCAAGGACCAAGGCGTCCGCTCCAAGCCTGGCCACGCCGTCTGGCGTCCGGTGGTACCAAGCCGCGGACGAAGATGCTACATCCACCTTGCTGGAGAAGCCTCCCTGCGGACAAGCATAGGACGTCCTGCTTGAGTCAGGGTGTGGTAGTGTGCACTGATGCCGCACCTCAGTGGCGGCAGAGTTTCACAACTCAGAGTGGTGCAGCAGGGAAAGCGTCGCCTGTCGGCGGTTGACGGCAGAATCACGACGGTCAGGGATGCAGTACACACAAGCATAGCTTGGACAGGCTACGGTGCATAGCTTAGACAGGCAGCACACGTGCATCTCTTGGAGAGGCTACGGAAAGGGTGCGGGGACATGGTGCACACCCCAGCAGATCCAAGCCCAGGCGTTGATTGTGATGCAATCAACAGAGCACTGCGCTTTCACAGTTCAGTTTGCACGCAGTGGCTGATCATGGGTGGGGAGGCCGGGCTTCACCTGCTTCAACCTCGCCGCTGAGAAGGTGGCGATGCTGAATGCCTCTATTGCAGAGTTGTACGTGACCAGGCGGCCCGTCAGTGCCTTCGTGTGGCGGTCAACAAAGCCACCGTGCACAAGCACCTGCAGGACCCGCTGCATGGCCGCTGCACTGGTTCGAACCTGCAGATTGCCGACTTGGTCGTGTACCTCTCTATGCACAACACTGCACATGGTTTCATGCCAGCAAGGAAGCGCTCTAGCAGCACCGTGCAGCCAAACTGCCATCCGCACGTACGCAAACGCTTGCTGCTGGCTAAACAAGCATTCGCTGGTGCAGTATTGAGGTAGCATGTCGGGCCCGCAGACAGTGACCCCCCCGGTCAGCCTTGTGCAGCTATTGACAGCATGGGATCCAAGCCACCAAAGGGCCAGCATCGCCGAGGCAAAGCAGCAATCAGCTGCAGGATGGCAGGATACAGGGCCATGCGCAAGGCGAAACAACGAAAGGCCGTGGGTGAGCTGGCTCCTCCGTGTGGGGCGGATCACACCGGAATGACGACGGGAAAGCCGTTGTTATGGCCTGGCAGCGGCCTGGGAAAGAAGGCTCGGGGCAGTCCGTCCCAAGAAACCTCCTGCGAATCAGCAGACGCATTGTAGTACTCCCAGACGTTTCGGGCAGCCCAGAAATTGTACAGCGGGCTGGATGGATCAAACACGGGGTCGACTCCGTATGGCTGCAGATCGATGGACGCCTCCTCAACACCCTCGGGTGATACCTCCCTTGCGCGGCTCGAGGTGCACCAGTATGAGAGCTTTGCTGCAAACGGCTGCAGGCAGATGTCAGTTACAGAGGCACGCTGTTGGTTGATGACGAATCCGGCAAGCACTTGGCTCCTGGGGATGATGCTGCGGGGAAGGACAAGAGACGATGTATGCTCAGCCTCCCGTGGCTCACCTGGGCGTGTGGCGGATGCAGCAGACAAGTCCAGGCTTCTAAGAGCACGCCTGCCTGTTTGAGACAGCTCCGATGAACTGCTGCGGTTCAGGAACATGCGACGTGCCACAGTCATGAGGTCTCCTGCACTTACCGCAAGGTTTCATATCGCACGGCTTCTACGTGTCACCACAGGACATCTGTCCGTACATGCGCTGACCAAAGCAGGTCAAGTACAATTGGCCACAGCAGAGATCGCATTGATGACTGGCTCGTGCCCATGGGCACAACATGCCGACCCCACATGCACGATCGCCATGCTTGTAGCTCTTTCTATTGCGGTATCTGTCACCTGCCATGATGCAGGACTGCACAGGTTAAAACGGTCAAGGCAGAAGCCAAGGTCACCGTCTCCGCTGCGGACATGCTGACCTGCCGGCTGGGAGCAGCTGCGGCAGGATACGCATACCTGAGTCCCCAAGCCACTGATATTCCTTACGCCTAAAATGGACAAGTCAATGAACACCATTAGCCATGAACCGTGGCTGCATCCAGGTCCTTGAAAGAGGCACACCACCACGTCCATCAACACCGCCCATGCTGCCCTGGGGCCCGGGGGCCTGGTCGCTGAGGTTGCCATCACGTTGATCCTGGTGCTCAAAGGCCTCACTGTAGCCTGCGCCGAATGGATTATCCACCCCTTCAAACAGGGCGTTGCCAACCTGGTTCTGCAGGCTACCGTAGAGGCCATCGCAGGCGGTGCTGATCGGTGTCAGAGCCGTCATCTCTGCAACGAGGGCGTCACTGGCAGAACTTCTGGCGGCACTTCCAGGCTGCGGCAGTGCCACGGCTCCCGCAGCACGCTGGGAGACTCTGGCCAGCTCGTCCACAGCCTCATTCGTAAGCGCACAGAAGCCTGCTGCCTGCTCAAGCTCCACATACAGCATTGGAATCTCCTGCATGCCGTGCACTTCCATTGCGGCGGGGATTCTGCTGGGCACGACAACCACGTACACGCAGAGATCTGCCTTATGGCGAAATCAGAGTCCAGCTTGTGTGGCAAACGCGCGTCTTTTTTTTCCTCACTAGAACGGAAGCACGAGCTCTGTGCAGTTTGCCGGCCTGTTGGGTTGGTTTACTGGGATGTTGTGAGCTAAGCCCTCAGGTGATAGACATCACAGTGGACTCTTCCAGACTCTTCCAGACTTGACTATGAACGTAGAATTCGCAACTGTGTGGGGCACAGCATCACTTCAGGGCAACAGCGCTGTCCGGCACGCACGAACCCGTGCTCATACACAGATGAGACGCCATACATGTAATCAAATGTACATCTGCATCAAGTACTGTGATGGGCAGTCGCCAAGCCACACACATGCAGGTAATGAATCATGAGCACGAGAGGGGCTCACCCCGATAGCTAGAGTAAAATCCGGGAGTTCTGCAGTGGCCTGCTGCATGTCAAACTGCACGCCTTCGAGGACTGCTTCGACCGACATGGCTCGGGCGTCGACCTCTGGGCAAGCCGATGCGGCAAAGAGGTCTGACATGCCACCAGGAGGCTGGGAAGCGCCGGACAGGATGGAAACTTCTGCCAGCGTGACCGTACCATGGGAGGAAGATGCATTGGCGAGAAGCCTCTCCGGGGATGGCAGTAACAGGGCTGTCAGATTGCCGCTAGAGATGATGTGGTTGAGGCATGTGGCCACATCATCTGCAGATGGTGTGGCGGCTCCGGCGTCAGGAGAGTCAGCAGAAGCAGGAGTGGGTGACAAAGGGGATGCTGCGAAGTATGGGGCTGCGGCGGCGAGGGAGGGCAACGTCACTGAAGCGACCAGAGGGATGTCGGCCTGCAGGATAGCGGACTCCCATTCTTGTCCCAGATCCTTCCGATGCTTCATGTGGCCCGCTGCTGCCCACCAACACAGAAATACGAACGGATCACCAGTGCCATGCAGTTGCAAACGATCACTCGCCAGGATTCACAGGTGTGGACTGCCCACATGGACCTCTGCTGAGAACCTCTGCCGAACGAGTCAGCGAGCTGGGACGAATAGGGCGGTGCCAGGCATGCTACAGCAATCACGTTTCCTGGCTCATGTTCAAGGATGGCTGCAGTCCCGCGCATGAACCGCACATGGCTGTCACAACCACAACAATTCGTCACGGGCATGGTCGTGGTTGGAAGTCTAGGAGAGCACGCGCACCTGAAGCACTGTGGCATCTGCAGACGCGGTCGATTGAACTGACACTGCAGCTGCAGCTTCCCCGCCCATCACGAGGACTCCCAGGTCCCCGTCTGCCATCCCAAACAGCCCCCATGCACATGCGGCCTCCACCCGCCCCAGAGCTGCAACGAGCGAGTCCTGAATCACCAGATGCACTTCACTCACTCGCCCCGACGCTGCCGCCAGTGCTGCAGCCAAATCAACCACTGCCTGGTCTGAGGGCTGCCCGCTTCCGGTCTGCACCGTGATCTGCACCCGGGCGACTAGCGACCCTGTGGCCACTGTTGCAAGCACGTGTACCACCGCCGCCATGGGGCTGCTGGCCGACAGCCCGTTCGGGGCGCGGGCGCTGATGAGGAAGCCGTAGGACCCGGGAAGGCAGCCACCAGTTCGCGCTGCCCGTGCTGTGCACGCTGCGCAGTCGCCCGCCTGCATATGCACAGACGTACACGCCTCGTTGACGAGCGGCGTGACGGACAGATACCACCCCTGAGTGCCAGCCGAGGCGTCGGTCTGCTGCGCCTCGACGGTGCATGCATCGGCGGATGCGGGCGCGGCGCAGGCGGCGAGGGGCAGCGGCAGCGGGCCCCCGCACGGGACAGCGACGCGCACTGCAGCGCCGACCCCCTCCGCCCCGAGCTGATGAAGCAGCGCTGGTGGAAGCCCGCCGGTGCTGCTGAGCGTGTCCAGTGACGCTGTCAGGTATGGCGGCGCGGCGGCGGTGAAGCCGAGGACGGGGGGCTGCAGCGGGGGGGGTGGCGAGGCTACAAGGGTGGCACGCGAGGCGCAGCTGCCGCCGCCACAGGCTTGCTCCGGGGGAAGATCTGGGCAGTATACCTCCTGCGGGGTGCAAGGGGAGGTGACGCGGATGGCACGTGAGATGCGGGTGACTGCCGGGGGAACGCTGTGATCCATGACCACAAAGTCGATGGTGAACGTGGTGCCTACTGGTGCGCTGTCGGTGTCCGCGCCGCAGCCTTGGATGCCCTTGCTGCGCAGCTCATGACCCGGGCAGTTGTACGGCATGCACTCATTGGGTGGGCACGTGAGGATGCGGTGCGAGATGTCGCCGTCCTCCTGATCATGCGCAGTGGCACCTGGACACACATCGCGCATGTCGAGCATGCATCACATGTCAGATCTGTGTGAAGATCACCATGCACACAGGTAAGGCAGCTGAGCAGCTCGTCTAGCGAAGGCTGCGATAGCAACGTAACACTGCGTCAGGGGCTGCATGCTGGCGATGCATTGCGGGACACAGGCGCGCACCTGTTTCGCACGGGCGCTGTGCTGTGGGGAGTGAGTTGGCAGAGCACGCCGCGAACAGCCAGCCACGCGGAACCGGGACGAAATCACTGCCGCTGCCGCTGGTCACAGCCTCCAACCGCAGAGACGGCGCGGCATTGACGGCAGCGGTGCGCCGCGGGCCGCTGCCATTCGGGCACAACCGGCCGACGCTGCAGCTGCGATCGGCGCAGAGCTCCTCGCCATCATCACACACCGGCACGACCCACAGCGTGCGCGCCACGGCGGCCCTCGTATCCCCGTGCCGGACGAAGAACTCGAGCCGCGTCTGACCGAGGACGCTCGTATCGATGCCGCAGCCGCGCAGGCCATGCCGCATGAACTCAAGCCCCTCCTGACACGCTTGCACAGCTGCCGAGACGTCCCCATCCATGCTGCTCACCGCCGTCGCCCCTCGGTCGCACGCAACGGCGGTCGGCATCCTCTTGTTGCATGCCCCATATGGCACCCCCTGAGGCACCTCCACCACGGCCGGGCCGTTCAGCGTGATCGACGGTGGCGGTCGCGGCACGGGACCACCGCTGCTTTGTGGTGCGATGCAGACGTCTGCCGAAATGCTGCAATAGTATCCGCCGCCATCTGCCGGGCACAGCTTTCGGCCAGAGGGGCACACGACAAACACCAGCCGGCGCCGCTCGCTCGCGGCGTTTCCAGACGAATCCGCCACGGCGTACCGTATCACGGACGGTTCACCCGGTGGCGTGGGCGCATTCGTGTCTACGAGCGACAAGCCAATCTTGACCACGCGCGAAGACAAGTCACCGTCTACGTCATCCGCGGCTGTCGCCCCGGGATCGCTATACACGGTGCCCACCACCACGACAGTCTCTATCACGACCTCGCCGTCACACCCGGACAACGCCCGCGTGTGTTGCGCCGGCTCCCCCAGCATCGTGATTCTAGGCGGTGTCGTGTCTACAGGTGGCACAAATGTCGAGATCGGCCGCGTGTCGGTCTGGAACCGGGCGGAGATCGAACCGCCAAAGCACAGTCCTCCAACGGAGCACCCCCCAGACTCGCAGCTGCGCTCGCGCCCCCCACACGCTGCCGACGCGAGCGATATGAACACACGCTGAACTTGCTGCGGCGCCACGTTGCCGGCAGTGTCGGCTGCAGTGAACACGACTTCCAGCGGCCCGTACTCGCGAGTGCCCGGCGAAAAGGGGAGCGTTCGCGTCGCCTCTGCGCTCTGCAGGTACCGCTGCACTTCAGCCGCGCCGGACTGCGCAATCGCAACGCCGTCTGGTGTCTCAAAGTCGGACACAATCACCCGCTGCTGTGCATCGTATGATGAGAACAGAGGCAGCCGCAGCGTTGGCTGGAGGATCGTGAGGAGCGGGGGCTGCGTGTCTGGCGGCAGCGCGGCAGGCACGGGGCAAGAGTGCACAACGGCTGTTGCAGCCTGCAGTGGGGGAGGCGGCGCAGCAAACAGCGGGCCGATGCTCGTCGAGGCGCCTGGCGGAGCATCTACAATCGGAGCACCCGACCCAGCTGAGCCCTGCCCTGTGCCGCTAGGTGACGTTCCTGGCGTACCAGGTCCATCCGAACCACCAGGTGACCCAGTACCGGAGCCGCCACTGGTGCCGCCGTCGGTGCCCGTGCCGCCGCCGGTTCCGCCGTCGGGGCCGGTACCGCCGCTGGTACCGCCACCGGTGCCGCCGTCGCCCCCGATGCCGCCCCCGCCGCCGCCGGTGCCACCATCGGTGCTCGTGCCGCCACCTGTGCCCGTGCCACCATCGGTGCCCGTGCCGCCACCTGTGCCTGTGCCGCCACCGCTGTCTGTTCCATCACTGTCTGCGACCCCGACTGGCCCTGCTGACGGCTCTTCTGCAGGCACTGCGCCGGGAGCCGCAGCAGCCGTGGGGTCCCCAGCAGTAGTGCTGCCGGTGCCGCCGGTGCCGCCATCGCCGCTGGTGCCGCCGTCGCCGCTGGTGCCGCCCCCGTCGCCGTCGCTGCCGCCGCCGGTGCCACCAACGGTGCCCGTACTGCCACCGGTACCGCCAACGGTGCCGCCACCACCATCGGTGCCCGTGCTGCCACCGGTGCCGCCAACGGTGCCGCCACCACCATCGGTGCCGCTACCGGTGCCGCCGTCGGTGCCGGTACCGCCATCGGTGCCACCACCGGTGCCGCCGTCGGTGCCCGTGCCGCCGCCGTTACCGCCGTCGGTCCCGGTACCGCCATCGGTGCCGCCGGCGGTGCCGCCGTCGCCGCCGGTGCCCGTGCCGCCACCTGTGCCTGTGCCGCCACCGCTGTCTGTTCCATCCCCGTCTCCGACCCCGACTGGCCCTGCTGATGGCTCTTCCGCAGGCACTGCACCGGGAGCCGCAGCAGTCGTGGGGTCCCCAGCAGCGGTGCCGCCATCGCCTGGGGAGGGATCACCTGCCGGGGCGTCAGGTCCGCCTGCTGTTCCGGGCGAGTCAGCCGGCCCTCCCGCCGTTCCAGACGACCCCCCAGCTGCGCTGCTAGGTGACATCCCGGGTGAACTCCCAGATCCACCGCCAGAGCTTCCCGCAGGGCTGCCACCGGAGCCTCCGCCCGCCGATGCAGGCTCCGGCGTCACCCCAGACGGCGCGGCGGCAGCCGTGGGGTCCCCAGCAGTGGTGCCGCTATCGCCTGGGGAGGGATCACCTCCCGGGGCGTCAGGTCCCCCTGCTGTTCCGGGTGAGGTAGCCGCTCCACCCGCCGGGCTGCTAGGTGACATCCCGGGTGAACTCCCAGATCCACCGCCAGAGCTTCCCGCAGGGCTACCACCGGAGCCTCCGCCCGCCGATGCAGGCTCCGGCGTCACCCCAGAGGGCGCGGCAGCAGCCGTGGGGTCCCCAGCAGTGGTGCCGCCATCGCCTGGGGAGGCACTGCCCGCGGAAGGACCTCCTGGGGCGTCAGCACCCCCTGCCACTCCGGGTGAGTCAGCCGTTCCTCCAGCCGTTCCAGACGGCGCATCGCCAACTGGCCCTGGATCAGGTGCCCCAGGCGCAGGTGTTGGGAGAGTGGCGGGTGGAACCGATGGTGGCGGCGGAGATGGATACGGGGGAGGCAATGCCAGCATCTCTACCGAGGCGAACTGCTGCGAGCCATACCCATTGATGACATCTGCGAACAGCAGCAGGTTGGGTGAGTCATATGAGGCACACATGCACGCATGGGGACGTCGCAGGCGCGCAAAACCCGGCCTGAGGAACATGGATACTTACACATTGGGAAGAGAGAGGTGGATGGCGCAGGCGTGGAGGGAGTTCAGTGCAGCAATGTGCTAAGCCAATAGCTGGGTGATCAGGAAAGCCATGACGAACGTGGCAAAAGCTGCAGGGAATAGAATTAACTAGGAGAGTGCCCAGGTGGGTTGTATCCGATGGGTGAATGAGTGATGGGTTCATCGGAATCAAGCCGTGAGCGCTGGTGCTTGATGCGACTGTCTCCGCGCCTCTCTCTTTGTAATAGAGCACACGCACTATGCCATCTGCACCGTTGCAGTTCAGTGCAGTGCCGCGTTGGGCAGTCGAGGGATTTTCCCACGGGCTTGCCCCATAAACTAAACCTGACAAGTCAAATTTGCTCTATCAAGTCTCATGCCCGACTCTGGTGCAGTGCCCGATGGTGCATCACATGAACAGAGCGCCAAGCAGTGTTCAGTTTAGCAGCCCTGCCACAGCGAACAAACTGAATTGTCGGCAACAGTTGTCAGGTGTAAGCCCCCAAAAAATAACTGATGAGAGCACCGCTGACACCATCGCTGACACCAACACCACGGGCCTCGAGGGAGAATGGCACACCGTGTGGGAGCATGCTGGCGCAGACCGCCTCGGTGGCGCTGCTGTGTGCCACAAAGGCGGCCAGCAGCTGTGCGTCGGTGAGTTCGCTCGCATGCAGGGACATGTGGCGTACGTCCGCCTGCAGCTGCGCGATGCCCCACGCCCCGTCCGCCTCTTGCCACACGCCAAGCCGTCCTTGCATCGTCACGTCCTGCAGCGTCAATGCTGCCACCTGCACGCCAGCATCGCCACCTGTCCCTGGGATCACCACCCGTTCTATAGGGTCGAGACCGTACCGCAGGAACAGTGCTGTGCGTATGGAATCGCAAGAATGGAATCGGTCACCGTGGCACACCGCACGGGACCCACACCGCTCCCGCATTGCCACACTAGGACACAGCCAGCTGTAACTTTTCACTCGTCAATGGCTTGCGAGTCACACAGCACCCGCAGCGGCCGACGCGAGCGCCAGTTCCAGCATGAGCATTGCAGCGAGTCGAGCATGTTCTGCGTGAGCGTGCATCGCAGCAGGATCGCACATCTGTGAAGTAACTCTGCATGCCAGCCCAGTCCGGGTTGCCGTAATCGATCCAGAGCTCCAGCCGGGCTCGCGTGGCTGAATACCGCAGCGCGATCGTCAGCCATGCATCCCAAGGCGGGGCGCTGGCTGACGTTGCAAACACGCATGTGCCGGCTTCGCACAGCCCCGCTTTCAGCACTCCGGACGCGGCGGCGTCAGTGAACAGCAGGACGCTCTGAGTGCCGCTGCCCAGCACCCTCAGAGCAAGAACCGCAAAGTCTGCCCCAGCCGAGGCTGGGTCCTGGTGGAATTTGACGGATGCGAGAGCCGCGTAGCCACCGCGGGTTACCAGCTGGACTTGGGCAGGGCTCACGGCAATGTGCTGGCTATCGCCTGTGTCGCCAAAGCGGAGCACGGCGGGGTCCGTGCCGAGTGAGGGTCGCTGGGTCGATGCGCTGGCGGATGAAAGCCCGGGCGTCCACTGCGGGCAGTACGCTGCAACTGGAGCCGTCGCCGCCCCTTGCACTGGCACGCGTACGTCTGCAAGTAGCTCTGTGGTTCAGGGGGATAGCTTTCAAGCGCTGCGAATGTGTGTGACTGGTGATTGTACTCGTGTGCTTGCCTAGTGGCGTTTATGCAAGCGCCTAGCAACCAACCACGTGACGCCCAATTGCAGGCGGCCGTTCTACATCCAGTGCCATGTAACTAGATCTGTCAGATTGGCATCGTCAAGTTCCCTCGCAGATGCATCTCCATCCACGGCGTCGACGCGGGTAGGGCTCGACACCAGTATCGAGCGGTGGACGTGAGTTTCCAGAGTCTTGCCCCAAACATGCCACCTGATCAATAACAGCTTCTCTACCAAAATTCCATGATTGCGCGACACTGCTCAACATGTACAGCACGATCACTGCACTGGCCGGCCCCACGGCAAATGTGATACCAGTTAACCACCGCACTGTCTGCAAATGCAAGCAACATAGCGTACCATACGTAACCATTGAGCAGATAGCATCTGCTCCGGAGAATGGTGTCTGCAGGGCAGCCATTTCTGCATCAGAGAGAGCCCGCCAGAACACCGCAAGATACCGAATGCTGCCATCAATGCCGTCTCCGGATGGGCTTCCTCCAATGTACGCATCTGATGCCACAAAATCACTCAGTCCGCCAGCTGCCGCAATCTACACAACATCAAACGTCATCATCAAGGTAAGGCATGCGTGCTGCTGGCCACCCCCTTTGTCGAGCATAGCTGCTGAAACCATCCGCATGGGTTTACACGGCGACACATGTACAACACTGCCGACGGCCACGGGTGCCCGGACCATGCAGGCCAAGGCAGGTATGGAGATGTTCCAACCGCACCGCTACAGCCGCGCTCGCCTGAGTGCGGTCAACGCCATCCATCCAGACCTCCATCTCGCTTGAATCCTTTACATAGCGCACCGCTCCCGTGTGGGTGCTGGACAACACGATGGACGTGGAAGATGCAACGGTGTATGTGGCCCCACCCACCTCTTCCACCTCAAACTCGAGCCTGAGACTGCCGGCGGCCACGCGGACCCGGACAGTGGCATCGGCGCCTTGCAGAAGCAGAACTGTTGAGTCAGCCCCTCCGGCCATGGAGTCCACCCGGAGCGTGAAGAACACAGAGAACCCGGTCGAGGCGCGGAGCGGGACAAAGAGGGATGGCCGGAAGAGCGTGAAGTACTGAGAGCCGCCTGAGAACGCGAGGCTGTTGCCTGACAGCGTCGGCTGGGCAGCTGTGGTTGCGGGGAGGGCGAAAAGGGGGTCTGTGGAACGTTCGCAGACGCGGCCCTCGGCGCCAGAAATGAAAAGCAGCACCTTCTCATCTGCACCGGCGCGGTTTCATCACACAGACCACAAAACTCAGATCCGGTGTCATGCAAAACCCAGCTGGGCATGGGCACAGCGGCACGGCGAGAAGGCACGCAAGAGGATACATCTCGAATTGGATAACTGTCATTCAGGGATGTACCTGACCCAGCGCGCATTGCGAGATGAGAGTGCTTGATTCATGAGCGAATTTGATACCCTGAGGGCAGCCGGATGCCCGAAAAGAGTAGCGGGCACGTAGGGGGGCCGGCACTCCCCCTCTCACCACGTTCCCCGAGACAGCGCAAAGCATGTTATACCAATCGATTCTTTGGGACATCTCGTAGACATATCACACCCTATTGGACGGCACTGTGGGGCGATTGGGCAAAGCAGCTCTTTTCCCCAAAAACTTCCTGGGCCGAAAGTGGCAGAGTTTCCCCCAAACGACGCAAATCGCTTCCCAATCAATTGCCAATGGATCCAACACGCTGAGAATAGTCAAACAACACTACGATATGCTGTACCTGCTGATACACGTCCAGCTGTACTATCTGAATCCATGCAGCACGACGCAGTCGCCATCCGCTGCTGAGACACTCCTCATCATCGGTGTATCACGAAGCACAGAGTCTGCTCTCGGCTGACTGTTTGTGACAAGGCAGGGGTAAGTGACTGGCACAGACTGATGGCCGTATCAAGGAGGAGGGTCGCACTTCGCCACATGTCAGAGCAGACCAAGCTGGCTGGCCGCAGTTCAGACGAAGTCGCCTGCAGAGCCTCATCTGGCAGAGGACGCGCGAGCAGGTATGCATACTCAACGTTTGCATCGAGTTGGTTCTCGACCAGCTTAGTGCCAAAGGTGGCCTCAGTAAAGGCATGGTCCGGCAGGCCACCAGCGTTCCTGATCTACAATATCACAGACCGACGACCTCATTCCTGCCACCCATGGCGCTTGTGCAGGTACCACTGTGTGACAAATTGCGGAAGCAGGGCTCCATACTGTGTGTGTACTACTACCGAGAGTGTCGATGTCCTTATGGATACGGCAATGTAGTTATACATACCAAGAGACCAGGTGGTCTGATTCCAGACCTGTACGCTATTGCGTGATGCACCTGTGGCCGCACCTCTCTCCGATGTGACTACCAAGAGACCACAAGGACAGTCGTGGCCGCATGACTAAATTGACACATCCATGAGCACATTGTCATATCCGACGATGTCTGTGCCCCTTGCTGGTTTGTGCCATGTGTGCCTTGCATGAACTGGCACGTGGTCACCAGCTTATCGGGCAACGATCATGGGCACAACTGCTGCCGCTATACATTCATATGTACCACAAGTGCGCAACCACTGCGAAGATGCCAGGGCAGCAATGGCAGTGTTGACCAAATGCGATTGCTCGTGCTGGCTTCTCAAGCTGCGTCACACGTAAAGCACCAGCGCCTCTCCAGACTTTTATCAAATCGGGCTGTTGTGAGTGATGGGGTGCACACCTCATCGCCCGAGTTTCCTTGCTGCACACCATCAACATAGATCTCCATGGCGAACTCGGCGTGATTGTATCGGAATGCGAGCGAAAACGCCACGCCAGGTACGACGTTGACGAGGCCATTGACTTGGTACGTTGTCCCGCCAAATGTATATGCGAATTGTGGAGGCGTTGTGGGAGCGCCGATGCCCGCAGTCGGGGAGGGCCCCAGGATCCTTGCCCTGAGTTCAAGGCCACCCGCACCACGCAATGAAAACACAGTCATGTACTCATCCACCCCCGCGTTGGACTGCAGTCGGAGCAGAAAGACCGCTGTGAAGCCCCCGGAAGAGGCGAGGCCCACCGTGAACGGCTCCCTTGCCTCGAAGTACTGTGCGTGGTCGGCACTACGGCTGAATGCAAACACCCCGGAGCCTCTGGGGGGGTGGTTGTCGGGATTGGCTGGCAGGCGGAAGATCGGCGGTTCGTGCGGGCACATGCCGCCATCAGGGCCACTGAGGGCCACTGCTGCATCGAGGACACCGTGGTCAGCCAGACCTGCAGCATTGGCGCTCTGTCAGTTGACCAGGTGTGCGATGCCGCAGGTGCCCAATTTCATGCGCGGTCACCCGGGGCACCACCCGAGGGTACGCGGATATGCTGAGAGACAGCATGGATTGATCAAGCGAACAGATGTAACGACGTCTGCGGGTTAGATCAGCTATCACATCTGTGTGAAAGGTCCGTACTCTGGACAAAATGGGTCCGATACCCCAGGATGAACCGTTCGCCAGAGTAGGATGTCGCATACTCTGTGACTGCATCAACTGTGAGGGTCGATTGATGGCTACCAAGGCAACCACCTGACACGATGGTGGCTATCGTGGCTGTACCACTGGCAAAGGTTTGACTCCCATCGACCTGACGAACTGCGACAGAGTACGACCCCGAGACCAGATATTCAACACATTGCATTGCATAGCTTGCCGTGGCCGTGATCGTCGCCTGCAACTCAGGGACACACTTTCAGTCCGAACAAGAGCGTTTGGCGAGGCGGGTTGGCGTTGAACACTAGTGTTGAACTAAACACATACCTAGAAAACACTGCAACATGTTCTATCTGAGCGCATGTGCACACCGATACTCTGATGGCCACACTTTGACCTGTCAGAGCTGTTTCCATTGCTGCCTCACTTGCGTATCCACAGTTGAAGCCAACATCTCCACCCACCCACTGCCATGCTGACTTTCCCACACCAGAATCTGCCCCTCGCAACCGATCCCAATCATAGTACAAACAATCTGCGTTATAACCTGCGTAGTCTCTCGCGGTGCCTACAATCACTTGTAGGATTGAAGAACCAAAGGCAGTGTGCAGACTGTCATGCGCACACGACCCCGTATTTCACAAGAAAACACTTCCACGGTAGCGCACTGACAGCCATGGAGCTTGATTTTATCCAGAGCTCCATCATGTGTGTGGTACTGTCTGTCTCTGGGTCTAGTCCATTGTTGTCAGTTGGATAAACCACGTTCAGCAGCTTGCGCTGGTGCAGTCTGGCACGCGGCTTGGCAGATGCGGTGACACCGTTTGCAGTACCTGTGATGCGCAGAGCAGCTTCTTGTAACTTTCGACGGCAATAGAAGTCCGCAAGACCCGGCCACTATGCTTCAGCACAAGCAAGGAGGGGTAAACTATACCTGAGACCCCTGAGAAGCAGCATAAGAGTGCAAAAATACTGAACATTACGTAGCACATATTATCACGATTACAATGTTTTCACTTGAAGCACTTGTCAATCAGCGTTGCGACGGGCGCTGTCAACACACGCAACACCATGTCCAGCGCTCCGCACAACACACTTCACGCCGTTGGCCAACATCTGCAAGACGAAAACTCGGTTTCATCATTCTTGGTGGAGTTTACGTATTGTTTACTTCCGTATCACGAGTCCACAAGCGCAGCATGCCATACTTGACCGAGGTGCTTGACGCCCCTCATTCAAGCCGGTCCGTCCCCGGTCCAGGCGAAAGATCTAAATCATCTCAGTGAGTACTCTTGCCTAAGCTGCAGGGACGGAAAAGGCTATGTGCAGGCCCGTACACGCCAGGACAGCGCTGAATCTGCTGGGGTGTTTGAATATCACACCAAGATGATATAAATTACAGTAAATGATCACAACCGGAAGCAAGGCAACTCGTCGCGCCTAAAGCTGTGCCATGCCTGGGCCTTGGCGACCATTTTTCAGCGCTATTCAGTCATGCATGTCGTCACTGGTGACGAACTCAGCAGCTTAACAACACAAAAACGACCAACGCATCTCGGCAGAGACAGTAAACCAGGCTTAGAAGGATGCTCGCGTTGGGCGTCTCTCAAATCAGGTTCAACGGGCTTCAGCCAGAATGTGGGCACCTAGGCCCTGTAGCTGCACACGTACAGTAGCAGCATTGCATGGGCAGCACACGACAAGGTTCAAGCTGGCGATGCGCATGGGCGTGCTTGGCCTCAGCCAGAACTTGAGAGCTGCCACCACAAACCCTGGTCGTGTCGATGCCCTGATCTGACACCCAAAGTGTTTACTCAGTATCTATGCCGGTCTGCGGGAGGTTGTTTCCATCCCGCTCCCGTGTGCAGAGCTTTGCCGTTCTGAGCCGGGTTCATACGCGATGCACCAGTCCCTGGAAGGCCTGGCAGCAAAACAAGC
>JAUMHO010053256.1:0-31194 GCA_032360965.1 Ulva armoricana
CTCCTCCTGTGCTAAGCGAGGTGGTCGCGCGCGATTGTGTTCGAAACCCAGGGGGGCACGCGGAATCGAACCCAAGATCTTCCGAAGAAGGGGTCAGCTTTTATAGCGTCCTCCGACCACTGGACCAGTACTGTCCTCCGAGTCCTCCGAGCACTGGACCAGTACATGTGGTGGCAGAGGCAGGGAATCGCACTTGAGCTCCCGCAACGTCGGGTCCGACTCAGACTCCTGTGCCTCGTGCAGTTTCTTGAAGTCCGGAGCAACAGCAGGGGAGTACCCGATGGAAGATGGCTCCATCGCTGCTCCACCACCCCAGCTGCCATGGGGCTGGTGCAGGTATGCCATGTGTGGAGGCACCGGTGCTGCTCCTGGATAGCCCTCAGCTGGACCGACAGCAGCGCCAGCAGGAGCTGCGTGTCCATTGTGAGGAGCAGACCTGAGATTGCCTGGAGCTGGATACTGCTCCTGCTCAGGACCTGGTGGAACGTACTCACCTTTTACAGGTTGCGCTGGCGCAGGATATCCGCTGGGCGTAGGCATAACCTGCGGAGGAGGAGGCTGATCATAAGGTTCTCGACTTCGCCTCGGGCGGTCGGATTGGGTGGGCTTGGCAGTTGCTGGAGAGTACGGGCGTTGTTGGCTCCGGTGGCCCTGCACGGGTGCACCTTCGACGCTGCGTTTACGAGGCTCATCGCCAGGTGTGTATTCCCGGGGCTGCGCTGCGGCAGGATTGGCTGTCTGCCTGGCATCTGGTCGATTCGGGCGGGCTCTCCCGTCTCGCTGCTCTCCGCGAGCTACACCGTTGTTGGGATCGCCCTGTTGTGCACGTCGCGCGCCAGGCGAGGCCGACGGATTCGAGGGACGCGGAGCATTACCATCAGGAGGTGTGAATACGTTTCTTGGTGGTTCACGACTGCGACGTCGGTCCGAGGTCGTCTCGGCTCGACCGGGGTAATACTCAGCAGCGGAGCCTGCGCGCTCTCCTTTGCCCGGCCTGCTGTAAACCGACACAGCTGAGCCACAATGACCTCCCACCAACAAAATTTGGAATGGGTGTTAAAAATGAGGCGGGATGCGGTGCTGCCGTATTTTGAACGTCGTGTGCATATGCAATCTCACTCCCTGACAACAAAGTAACTCAGGCACTTGATAACGTCACAGACAAGAAACGCATGGGTGCCATATGTCTACACTTCTTCGAGAATATCGCTCTGCGTGACTTGCACGATGAAATATCGGCGTTGTCCCCACCGCTGACAGCAGCTCACTCACGGAAGACGTGCGATCATGCTTCCTGATGAGCCACACTGCCGACATGATTTCAGACACAAATTTCACATGATTTTCCTGCTGCCAGAATGACTGACGGGTCACACCTCATGACTTCGGGGCTAGCAGAAACCTAAAACAAAACGGGCAGAACGCCCCTACACCATGCTACAGAAAGCAGATGATTTCATGTTGTCACTAGGATCTATTATTTCATTTCCAGCCGGCACAAATCGGGCGGACGCGAGAATGCAGCGCACGGAAAAGCTTCACAGTCAGGTGTACGCACGCAACAACCGTCAGGGCGATGCACCGCCGGAAACGTATGGAGTGCTTAGCGGCATGCACCTCCCGATGCCGTACTACACTCGTCAGACCAGGGCCAAACCTGATGGCTGCCGCACCGCCCGGATTGATGATTATGAACGATCTTGCAAGCAAAGTGGCTACCAGTGTCTATGGGTGTGTAAGTTCGCAATCCACTGGGGCCGGCCAGCATGCTACACCAACTGATGAAAACGTTCTGCAACCATCACGAAACAAACGTGACTATGGACGTGCATGAATGTTAGGAACTATGCATGCGAGCATAACCGGATACTGCACGCTGAGGGTCGGGAATGTCAGCGCCGTTGCTTTCAAGCACCAATTGCGACATCGATACAGGGTAACAAACGCTTGCGCCTGCGGTTTATGCACAGCAGAAGCTAGCACAAACTAAGAATGTAGTTCATGAATACCTGCCTCACGCCGGGATGGCTTCGGCAGCTGTAGAGTGTGATGGGCTCCTCTGACGTGGAATCGTCTCGGAAGTCTGTCGGCCTCCTGTGGGATACGTGTGTCAGCACTAGCAAGGCGTCACAAGCGGGTCTGAGCGCTAAGTGTGCCGTCGGCGACGATGGCGGTGTCAAGGCGTTTTGCTGCAGCTGGAACCACGTGCTGAGCCTGTGGCAGCTACCGCAGGTGCAACCAGATGTCGGTGTCCGATGCTGCGACCATGCGACGTTTAAAGCCTCTAGCATTGCGCTACAAGCCACATTGAAACAATCCATCTGTGCCCACATTCAGGTGGAAGCAGAGGGTGTCGTAATCGTCAGCTCAGTTGTCTCTGCAACAGATGTCCACAGCCCACTGTCCCTGTCATCTGAAGCTCAACTGCAGGAAGGACAGCGCTTACACAATGTACCGTATCCACGAAGCAGCAGTGAGGAAACATGTCTCAGCTCAGGTATCAATGCTTTCATTATCTGCAACAGCCACGACATGTCAGTCATCTCTACCACTGCCTCTCCAGATGCAATCACGACACAGTCAACACGAACCGGCCAACACAGTCCAGATTCATCCGCAACAGAATTTGAAGTCCAGTCGTTTCGTGCAACTTCTCCGGTGACCTCATCTGCGGCTGGTGGCGCTCATTTTGCGGTGTCTTGCAGAGACGGTGTGCACCAGCTCCCTCTGCGATCTCCCCAGAGTGCTGACCTTTGTCTCATCGCTAGACCTGTGCTCAACGAAGCATGGCAGCAGCTAGCAACAGCAAACTGGAACAAGCACACGTGTGCCAGGAATGGACTACAGGCCATGGTTGCCTCTACGCAACACATGGTTAAAATCTTTGGACTTGCTGCGATTCAGATGTGTGTGTCGCTGGTGCATGCAACTGTTGCTCAAAGCACTACTCTACTACATCTGTGCTTGCTGCAGACATACCTGTTCCTGTAGGCACAGTGCTCAGCTGGGGCTGCAATCTACAGCACCAGTGCTCTCCGGAGTCAACGCCAGACCTCCTTGTCCCAACACCGATGCTGCCTCTGCAAGGCCTGCACATTGTGGCCGTTGCAGCAGGGAACAACCATACACTGGCGCTGTCCGATGCAGGCGATGCATACGCCTGGGGTGCAAACGAATGCGGGCAGCTAGGCACCGGGGCAACTGACAGCACGAGCACTGCCTCGCCACAGCTGATTGAGCAGCTGGGCCAAGGCTCACCGGTCATTGATGTGGCCTGTGGCAGCAGGTATGTACATCAGTCCTGTGGCTCTGGCATGCAAACAGTGACGACAGTGGCGTTTGCTGTCACCTCGCGAGTGTCTGCGCCTGCGCTCATGCAGTCCCTGTTTATCTGCTGCCCAACCCCTAACTCTTCTTTTGTCTCCCCCTAGCGCCCGTGTGCATGCATGGAAACGTGGGATCCGAATCATGCTCGTGGATAAGTGCAACAACAGTACTCTTCAACCTGCCTTGATCAGTTGGAACGTGGTTCTCAATGCCTGTTCACGGATCTCTCCAATTTTCATGGTGTCTCTGCTGTCGGATGGCCAAGACGGCATAGCAAGAGTGCGTTCTGCACATGCAGTACGTCTACGATGTCCATGAATCAGAACCACCCATCAAGTTCAGGTCGTAACGGTCCTGATTTGGTGTTGTTGAAGGCTGCATCTGCGTTTCCTTGTGGAGGCCATCTGTCATGGCACACTCTGATCCAGGAAGACTCGCCTGATGCATCAATGTCTGTAGCACCTACAAATGGTACTGGCAGCACAGCACTAGTGGATTTGCAGGCACTCGTTTGCTGTTGATGCTTCGGGCAAAGCGTTCGGATGGGGCTGGGCGGCTGCTGGCCAGCTAGGGCGCTGGGACGCACAAGCTCACACCCTCTCCGCAGATCTTGCAGACGGCAGTGTCATGGTCGATAACGGGTGGCATGGTGTGCTTTTGTCCGAGCAGCAAGGCCACCGGGCTCTCCAAACACGGGCCATGCTGCTGAGCTGGGCATCACTGGCTTTGCAACCGAGGCATCGCGCAGACTGCGTGGCTGTACGGACAGCAGGAAAGCTAGGAACATTGCGGACTGAAAGGTCAGCCACCAAGATGCCAGGGGTGCACGGTTGTGCCGATCACTTGCAGACGCGTTGCCTTGCCTCAGAAGGTAGTGTCGAGGTACAGCCAACAGCAGCATCACAGGTTCAGGCTGGATTCCCTTCAGGTCAGCCACAGGTCAGCAACGCGCGGCATGATTCAGTTCATGGCTTATGCATAGCTGTTCCTACCGAGGTTGTGCTGGCATCCGGCACAGGCCGCTGCTGTGGCAGGCCAAGAGCAATCAGCTGCCATGCAGCACGGTGGCACACTCTGATTTTGCTTGCCAAGCAGTGTGAGTCAAATCCAAACAGCTGATGCTCTTGTCACAGTCAGCAGGGCCCACAGCAAGTGCACTGCCAACAGTTTGGGCGTGCACATGAGACGGTTCGCTTTCGTGTCTAGAGGGACATGACATATGACCTGAACTGTGGTGGACATGCAACCTGCACTTACAGCTGCAACGTGGTGGACGTGTAACATGTTAAGAAAAGATGCCTACTACTACACGGTTCCCGACGTGCAGAGGGGGTCTCCACAGCTGATGCTGTGAGGCACGACAGCTCATGCGCCTCACACAAGCTGGTCCTTGCAGCATCTAGACCATTCCTAGCACTTGCTGACTGTGCATTGCTGCAGAGGGACGTCATCAAACGAGAGGGGGCTGAATTTCACCAGCCGCTTGCACCTCTGTGCTTCACACATGTCCAGTGCCTTCATGAGCACATATGGCACCAGGAGCACCAACCCAAACACGATCGCCATGATTCCGCAAGCTGCACTGTTGACACTCGACTCCGCCAGCGTCATGCTACCTTTGGTCAGGTTGGCCACAAACAAGTATGGATCATGTGCCTCGTACAGCGCCACCTCAGACTTCCACGCCTGCATCCACACCATCGCTGTTGGCCAGAGGTACCAGCCCACCGACAATGACCGCTGTGCAGTGACTCCACGCGTTCTCAGCAGCCATGGTCACGTTTATCAGCCAACTTCGCATGGCCATCCAGATAGGCGAAGCGTGGCGTGTTGAATGATACCTGTGTGGTGTCCATGAGGGGAGGTGTGCTATTCCGCCACTGCACTACTGGGATCCGTGTTGCACTCAATACTTCAGCCGGTCGTTGGACGCTGCATCCGGGTCCCCCATAGCGTGTGCTGATCTCCCACCGGCCGGTGTCCTGCTGGAACTGGGTCTTCACACAGAGTTGAGATACAAACCACCAAGTCATGCACGTGTGATCCTTAATTCGCCAATGCCCACGCTCTCCATAGTGACAGCTCTTCCAAGAGTTAGACAGCCTAGTTGCAAACCATACCAGGGGTCCCGTGTACAAATGCAGCATCTGGGGTTGCCGGTTTGGAGCTGATGCCTGCAAAGGCATGGGTACCGAATAAGCCGTGCACAACAAGCACAAGGCATCACGCAGCAGCCCAGGGCACATGGATGTACAGGTAGTTCAGCCGACATACCTGAACGGAAATATTCACTGGGTATAGAACTTTTTCTGGGATCAGTGTCCCCTGCCCTTCATCGTTGCTTGTGGCATTGCCAACCTCTGCAAAGGAAAATGCGCTACCAATCAAGTTTTGCCGCCTCCTCTTTGACGAGGACACGGTGGTCTTCTCTTCATCATCTAATATCTGTGTTCGGATTGGCTGCTGGCTGAGCCTACCTACCGTGGTGCCATTGACAAATAGCTCCCACTGCAGCTGACACAAACACTTCAGAGACACGCCTTACTATGCAGGCCAGCGTGTGTGATCAGAGCATGCATGTGTACCTCTGTCAATTTCCAGTGTGAGTTGAATTGAATGTCCCATACATCCTGTGCTGCTTGCACTTGCTTGAGCTGATCAGACTGTACTGTTCTGAGATCTGCGAACCACGCAAGGCTAACACCAAGGACTATCAGTGACACGCCCAGCACAGCAGCCACTACAGCGCATCTTAAATCTTCACTCCGATGACTGACGTTATTTCTTTGCGCCCTATGTGTACTGTTTGCAGCCAGCTCGGTCCATACTCTGCACTCATAGCATTTCACACCAGAAAGACCACCATTGCGTCTGAAGGTCACCATTGCCAAACGCTGCCAAGGCACCATTGCCAAAAGCAAACCGTTCGTGTTCCTGAAGCTCCATATCTCTCTCGAACGAACGCTGTCGGACTATGGAGCCCGCAAACCTTGTTGACATCTTATACAAACAACCTCGACCAAGGCAAAAATCATGACAGCGTGGAACTTAACGGAGCTGGTCTCCGGAAGACAGGATCACAAATAGTATGCATCGAGCTGCTCGTCAGCGTGGATGCACGCTCAGCTCTCTTGACCCTGATGAGATGCTGCAATGGTAAGCAAGGTGCGTGGTGAAACACATTCGCGGGGTGGCAATTCAGTGTTGAAAGCATGGTTGCCCACGCTTGTATGATGCCATATATTGGTGCCGCATTTGCTGCAGGTTCAGTCAGCGTGTTTGCAACGTCGTCCTGCAGTGCTGATCGACATGCATGATTGTAAACTAGCGCGGAATCACAAGGGGATACCGGCATCCCAACGAATGTGCGGCTCGTTGTTTGCACCGCTGTTGATAAACTATTCAT
Organism: Ulva armoricana; assembly: GCA_032360965.1. Taxonomy (NCBI): domain Eukaryota; kingdom Viridiplantae; phylum Chlorophyta; class Ulvophyceae; order Ulvales; family Ulvaceae; genus Ulva; species Ulva armoricana. Next base: position 6,734 of record JAUMHO010053256.1, read on the forward strand.
ATGTGTCACCAACGACACCTTCGAGGCCTCTTCGGGCTGAGCTTCCTATTGCATTCTGTTCTTGCTATCAGGAGGGTCAGCTGCGACTCTGGCATAGAAACTGTCGCGTCGACGTGTCTCATAGATGACTATTACGCCATATTGAAGCTACTGGGTAAGTGAAGCTTAGTAGAGAGGCGTATGGATGCGTGTGCTTGAAGGTTACCATGCGAGGGCAAGGTTCAGCTGTTGCGCAGGTCCCAAATGCTTGCTCAGGACATTTGATTCAACAATTCTCCCGCTATCGCATGGATTGAGCAAGCCTGGATGCTGCTTCAGTTGTAGGCTAGGCTTTCTGCAGGGCTGGGCAACAAGCTCAGCACACGTGAGGTCGCGGCTAGCATCATACGCGACGAAGGTATGATCCTGAAGGCGATGCCAATGATGCGCTGGTGGGAGTGCTGGTGGGAGTCTCTAGTCTGATACCTGCGGCTGAGTGCTGTAATCCATAGCTGGCCAGCAAACACATCTGCACTAAGCCTGTGAGTCAAGCACACTGGACAACTCTCATGCCTGGGTGCAATTAGCGTGATATCAGCTGGGTGATAGAAAAGAGTGCTAGTACATGGGTACACGTTTTCATCTGGGTTGTGGGTGGGTTGTACAGCAGGATGGGTTGGACTGAGCACCGCCGGTGCTTGAATGGATGCAAGTTGTCTGCGGGCCATATTTCAAATCAGCCACCATTAGGAGTACAAAAGACATATTTGGGCCAGAGAGGGACCATGGATGACCGCTCGAACAAGGGTATCGATCCTGAACAGATCATCTTCAATGTGGCAACGAGAAACAAGGAGCTGCAGCGCCGGCTAAAAGATGAGCAGCAGGCACATGGAGATAGTGCTAACAGCTTGAAAACAGTAAGGCAGCAGAAACTTATTCTGTCTCAGCAAATCACTGCGCTTCAGAAAGACAAAGACTCTCTGGTATGGACATCTCCAGTGACATGCACTGAGGACTGCGCTATTTTCGTGCTCATTGTGTTTCAAGCAACATTACACGAATTGGCAAGATGACAGTTAACAGTAGCAACCATGTTGTCCTTATGTATGCAGAGGCCTTTCACTCTGACCTTGTCTTTGGAAACATGCCTCCTTGGAAAATATGACACTCCTGTTGCTGTAATCCATGGGTGGGTTGATGGCATGATCGTTGCAGGAAACCAAGTGCGAAAGCCTGGCGTCAAAACATGCAAAGGTGAAGGACAAGTACGCTGAGCTCAAGGCCATGGTTCCGGAAATTGAGGCATCACTGCATGCTGCGCGAGGCGAAATGGCACGACTGGCTGGCAACCTTGAGGAGCATCAAGCCACGAGCAAGCGCCGCGAGCGCCAGCTCTCCAATGACTTGAAGCTTGCTACTCAGGTACTCGCCGGCCGTTAAACCGTCCAGGTGACCGTGCATGTCTTCTTGTTGGCGCTGGTAAGCGTTAGGTTGCAACCTTATCTGTGGAGACAAAACTGTTTCCTTGCCGCTTTGGCATGCAGCTCATGCCAGCGCAACAAGGCCAGTGTGTGAAGCATTCCTCGTGTTGAAACTTGCATGTTGCACTGTGCAATGAGACAGGCGCAACCGTGAGGTATAGAACAAACAGGCAAGGATGATGCTGCGATAGATGATATTCATGATACAGGAACGTGATGGGTATGCAAAGCAACTGTCGGCGTTGCGTGATGATATTGCGGCCTTGTCACGACAGCTGGCAGAGCGGGATGAGGATGGCCATGCAAGTGCTGACCGCATTGCGCAGCTGCACCGGCAAGTTCAAGAGTGGCAGGCAGCGGCGGAGGAGACGCGTCGGGCACTAGCAGAGCGGGAGAGCCGCTTTGACGATGCCGTAGGCGAGCATGCCACACAGATGCGCACTGCGAAGCAAAGCGTTGTGCAGATCACTCAGGTGCCTCTCTGGTCCGGGTGCCACACCAATCACAGCATCCTCAGACGCGTTGCGCCCTCAAGATGTACTTGGTGCATAGGATCACGTTGCAGCCGCAAGATAGTGTGGGGGAGGCCCTACCGTGGTGCCTGCTTTTTCCATGTGCTGATGCCAGCTCGGCCGCATGCAACACGGCCCTGTCAGTGTGTCAACTGTGACTGTATTGTGGATGATGCCCAGTCGCTTGATCACTTTGTTTTTCCGCCTTGCCCGCGACAAGACAACTCTGCATGAGGGACACCTTGTGCTGACAATGTAGATGCCATGCTTTCAACACACTGGATGGTTTGTGTTCGTGTAGTTTCACCTATGCCCCCAGTTGTGTCTCGCGACATCGCAACATGGTCAGATCACGGACACAGGAAAGATGAAAAGTGATCTCGTGGATGTGGTGCAAGGATTTTCACCATTTGCAGTGTTGGTAGCAGCTGTAAGCATGCAGTGAAGTCGTGCACACAAGAGTCTGTGTCATTCCAGATCAATAGTGCTGATTGCAGAGTTGCCGGTGCGCATGGCATGTAATTGATCACTTCCAGTGCAAAAAGTGATGCTATAGGACAGGGATGAGAAGAAGGAATTAGCGAGAAAACTCCGGGACAAGGTCACCGCACTTGTGGGTGAGCTGGCAGAGCAAGAAGATGAGGCTTGCACGCGCAGCGGGCAGCTCCGGCAAGCACGGGTAGACTCCACAGCGCTCAGCCGCCAGCTGGAAGAGGCTCGTGAAGCAACAGCTGAGCAGGAGCGCCACGCTGCGCGTGCTGCCCGCGAGCTGACCGCGCTGGCGCAGGAGCGCGAGGAGGAACGGCAGGCTGCGGCCAAGGCTGTGGAGGCGCTGCAGGAAGACCTGCGGCAGCGCATGGCCGCTCACACGAAAGCGGCCGCAGAGGCGAGTGACGCCCTTGCAGCCGAGCAGAAAGCTTGGGCTGACGAGCGAGCTCAACTTGTTGAGGTGAGACACAGGCTGGTTCGGTAGTGTGATCTGCAGTTCATGCAGCACAGGACCATGGTCTCAGCAGCGCCTGTGTTGCACAGAATTGGCTAGCAGCCTGTGAAGGGCAGGCCCTACAGTCTACGGCAGATGTGTCTGCATTCCTCTTTCAGCCTGTGTGTGTTGCATGTGTGTGCCATGCATTCCTTCAGTGGCAAAGTGAGCCCTGCAGTTGATGGTTTCTTTGGCTGATGAGCCGCCTGGAATGGTCTCTACAGTCAGTGGAAGTGACCTGTGTCCTTCCATCTGCGATGAACGCTTTCAGTCAAAAGTCCGGTTCCAGTGAAGGTGTGCCTATTTAAACCTGTACATCTGGCTTACAGGAAAGCGACAAGCTCAAAGGGAAAGTTCAGCAGCTCTCAGATGAAGTGTCAGACCTGTCTGCACAGGTTGATGCAGCCAAGAAAGCATATGCAGATGCTTGCCAGGAGCTAGAGACACTGAAGGCAGAACTGGAGAAGCAAAGTATTGATGCAGCTACTGCGCTGGCTTCAATGACTGCCGAGCGCGATGCACGGTCAGATGAGTTAGATTCCGAGCGAAAAGCTGCTGCCGCTGCTGCAGAAGAAGCAGCACAGGAGCGGGCTGCACGTGAGGGGGACCTGAAAGGGCAGCTAGAGTCTGTCTCGGAGGAGCTGGAGGAGCTTCAGTCGTCCACCAAGAAGCAGGCGGTCGCCTGGCGCTTCCAGAAAGCACACCTGGCATCTGATAGGGACGGCTACAAGGGACAGGTTGAAGCTCTGCGAGACAAGGTGCGCTCAACATTTGTGCGCCGTCATTTTTGTAATACTCAGTCTGGAACTTCATCAGATGATTCCGCTTCTTAGTGCCTTTGTTTGGACAGGGTTGGCTCAGGGATGGGGTCTATGCTCCCAGCAGCCGTTGGTGGTCATGTTGTGTGTGTTGCCAGTGATCTCAAATATGTAGGTGTCTCAGCTCGTGGCTGAATCTAGTGAAGCATTAGAAGAGGCGGCATCAACAGGCAAACGGCTACAAGAGTCGGAAGCATCCCGCCAGGATCTTGAGGCAGAGCTGGCTGAGGTGAAGGGGAATGCAGCTGTTTTAAAGACCGACACGGTACAGGCAGATGCGCGCATTGCAGAGCTCCAGCAGGTGCCAATTCACCCTACAACTGTAGCATTATGTCCAACAGGAGAGCTTGGGTTTAATTCCGGTTGGTGTGCGGAAGTTTTGCCTTTTGGATCCATCCACCTCTGTTAGAGCTGTGTTGTATCTGTTTGCCGTGCCTGGTTTTCTGCTGCATGCAACGGGATAATTTTGAAAGCTGCCGGTCGTACCAGGCTGGGAGCTACCCAGTGTGTGGAAAATCTGATGACCAGCGCAGAGTATGTGTCTGTGTGAAGGAGCTGTCAAACGGAAATGCAGATGCAAGGGCAGGGGCTCAGCGCTGGGCTGATGCAGCAGTGGGTGCAGGAGCGGCAGCAGCTCAAGGCCAATGCGGCAGCAGCTTGGGAGGAGGTGGCTGAGCTGCAGGAGCAGTTGCAGCGCGCTGGGGCGCAGGCTGGCGGCAACGAAGCAGAGGCTGCCCGTGCACAGGCTGAGCTGTCAAATGCACGTAAGGCGTGGCGCATGGAGCAGGCTGTCCTGCAGAGCCAGCGGGATGGTTTCTCAAACCAGGTGGATCAGCTGCGGGACAAGATCGGCGAGCTGTCGCAGGAGCTGGCAGACATGAAGGAGGCAGCAAAGGCCGGTGTAGCAGTGGCCGCGCTTCGGTGGAAGGCTGCTGCACGCCTGAAACATAGCGCTACAGATGAGTCGCCGCCAGCGACACCATCACCGGCACCGGCAGCGCCCGCTCCGACTCTGTCGGTCAGCCCTGCGTTGGCATCGCCGCCAGCGGCCCGAACGTCATCCATGCGATCGCAGACGAGCACTCTGAGTACAGCTCTCAAGCCCCGGGCCAGCGTTTTGGGTGCCAGCCTGCGCCCGCAGGCAAGCACACTCAGCACGGGTGTCGGGCCACGAGCCAGTACTCTCGGCCAGGGGATCAGGCCTAGGATGAGCACGCTGGGCACAGGTGCCGCTCCGCAGGCCAGCACTCCCAGTGTGGGAGTCAGGCCGCAGGGGAGCACCCTGGGCGTGGGACTGCGGCCCCAAGCGAGCACGGCTGGTGCAGCTAAGAACCTGCTGGCAAGCCCCACGCTGGCACCACAGGCAAGCACATTGGGTGCCTCGAGAACGCTGGCCGCATCCGCCGCGGCTGGCAGCCAAAGGGCATCTGGCGCAGGCACAGTATTGGGGCAGGCCTTTGAGTCCGCACAGAACGATGCCAGGTCGATGATTTCGTCCTGGGCCAGTGGCGCTTCGGGTCGCACACCCACAGGGCAGGTCCGGGCAAGCGTCAGATTGGACGGGCGTGTCGCTGATGCTAGCAAGAGCCCAGCTTAATCACTGGCTCCTGTGTTTCATAGGATCATGGGCGTGGTGCGTTGCGGAACTGCTGTCCACCTGGAGTCCTTGCGCATTGCGCAGCCAACCCAATACCTTTGGCCTGAGATACAGCCAGGTACACTGCAAGGATTGGACTGAAGAGATCAACTTGCAGGCGGTGGAGCAGTCCAGAGAGCCTGGAGGACCTCTGGCATGGATAATTTTGGTGGAATTGGGAAGCAGAATAGGCTATGGATGTGTGTGGTAGACAGGATGTATATGCACGTATTTCTCGTGTGCCACCCAGGCACTGTAACACTGCAATCCATCAGCGGCTGTGATGTGCACAGGCAGTACTGATACGAGCCGTTCTCAGAGGCCACCGCTGAAGATACACAACCGTCAGAAAATGTGGTATTGCTTTGCGATCACCACGAGTTTTCTCACGCGTGCCTGTGTGCTTGCAGTGAAAGTCGATGGGTTCACCGGGAGAATCAGACCCTGTGGTCCAGGATCTCAAACAGAAAAATGTTACGTTAGAATCAGAGAATGCAGGTCTCCAGGTGTGCAAGTGATGTTTGTGCTGCAACAGTATGCATATCTGCCAAGGACATGACTTATGCTGCGTGGCATGATGCTCTGGATGGCGTGCCCTGGTGCAGAGTCAATCAGCATGATTGCAACCTGTAACCCTCCGAGCTCACAAGAGATGTATGCACCTGTAGGCACAGAATAAGACGTTGACAGAAAAGGTGAAGGAGCTTGAGGGAGAGCTTGAAGATGCGATTGCCACAGCGGAGGCTGCGAATTTGGGCAAAAGCGATGTGGAGAAGAATTGGACAGAGCGCCTCGTCAAGGTGCAGTTCTCACTCGCTTTAAGCACAGGGTGATACTTGCACACTCTGTGCGACTGGTGCCATAACATGCAGCTGCATCAGCATGCACTGAAGCGGCCACTCAGAGCACCGGCTGCTGGATGATACACATCTGTTTGCAGACGGAGCAGGGTTGGGCCGTCAAGCTGAAAAAGGCGGAGGCGGACCGAGACCAGCAGCTAGCGGACAAGGATGCGCAGTGGCAGAATCAACTCCGCAGCACACAGGGGGACGCTGGCAATGCCCTGGAGCAGCTGAGGGCTGAACACGCCAATGAAGTTCAGGAAGCCGGAGAAGCACATGCCCAGCAGATTGCGGCAATCCAGGTGGAGTTCGATGCATCTTCGTCAAAGAGCCTGTGAGCACTCTGCACACCGTTGCATCCCTTGTCGCTCTGCACACCCAGATTAATCACATGTTCGTCTACCATGCTTGCCAGGCAGCTTGCAAGGCACCTGAGCTGCCGTTATGTCCAGCTGCTGGCATGTTCAGGAGTTTCTACTGTTTCTTTCATACTAGATGTTGCTGCTGTCAGTTTTGTGAGCCGCTCGTGGGTGCAGGAGCAATTTGAGCAGCATGTGCTCAACACAGAGGCCGAGCATGCGGCCGCACTTGATTCTGAAGCAGACCGCTTTGCAGAGCAGCTTGCGCAGAAAGATGCTGAGCTGCAGGAGGCACTGGCCCAGGCGCGCCACCCTTGCGTTGGCCGGCCATGCGCTGCCTGCCGGTGCTTGACGCATGGGTGTGGCCGGGCTACTGTAGGCACTGCACAGGCAGGCCTGATACCCAGTTGCAGTTGCAGGCTGCGCGTGAAGGGGAGGAGAACACTGCTGCGGCAGTGAACGAGGCATCAGAGCGCCTGGCAGAAGTGCAGCAGGAGTGGCAGGCGGCCATGGAGAGCGCGCACGCAGACTGGGCAGCTGAGAGGGAGGCTTTGGTGGCCGAGATGTCTCAGAAGGAGCAGAATCTGCAGGCTGAGGCAGCAAAACAGCTTCAGGAATGCCTCGTAGCCTGGTTCATGAGTTGTTTGCAGTGAAGATGCCGCATCAGCACGCACATCCGACTGCTTATAGCAGGCATCGCAAGTGCTTCACAGTGTGGCCAGCACCCTCGCAGCCACCTGCTGTTTTCATCCATGAGAGTGCAGTGCTCACACCCCACAATGCATTCTTGTGGGCCGCGAGTTGATGCTATGCACTGCATCATCTGCGGCACAGGATTATTTATCTGTGGCGCAGGAATCCACGTGCGAGGTTTGCCTGGTTTGATGTGCAGGAGATGGAGGCGGAGTGGGCAGCCAAGCTGGAGGCGGCCAAGGCCGAGGCCGATGGCATCCGTGCCTCACTACGCGCAGATCTGATGTCGCAAATGGAGGCCATCACGCGGCGGCTAGAAGAGATGGTCGCGACAGAGGCGCGACGCGAGCGCAAGCGCGCCGCACTTGTTGCCGAGGTGGACGCGCTCAAGGTTGCAGCGGACGACGAGTTCCGGCGGCGATGCCAGCTGGAGCGCGCGCTGCGCGACTCCGCCGCGCTCTTCAAGCGGGAACTCCACGAGAAGAACGAGGAGCTCCTCTGCGTGCAGGTGTGCCCCCCTCATGCCCCGGCTGTGTCCGGCCCGGGCACCGCGATGCCCCCATGTGACCTGCGGATACAACACCGCCACCTCGGATGTTGCCACTCGGGAGTTTGCTGAAGCACGAGACAGCATGCAGAGCGAGCGGGGTAAGGCTTGCATGCATGTGATGCATGTACTTGACAGCATTCAACGTCTGGTTGGTGTCTGTGACAAGATTGCCCCGCGCACGTGCTGAGAGTAGCTGATGCGCGTTGGTTGCACCGCAGAATGTGAGCTTCCTGCGACATGCATGCGCTCGATGCAGGAGGAGGCCTGCAAACTACGCCAGTGGCATGCGGCCTGCCGTGGCAGGGCGCCCGCTCCGTTGCTCGGCATGCGCGACACGCTGTGCGCGCCCGGCCCGTGCGACCAGGTGCCTGCGTTCCCGCCGTACAGCCCCGGCCGCATGTATGCCGGCCCGTGCGGCCAGCCGGAGCACTGCAGCCCGCAGGCGCAGCTGGCGTACGCCAAGGCAGCTGCAGCAGGCTGCCGGGAGGGCCGGCGCGCTGCGCGGAAGGTGTCGGGCCGCGGCGTTGACTACGACGCCTGGCACGAGGACCTGTCGGCACGGCTCAGCGGCACCCTGGACCGCCTGAGCTCCGTGGCCTCGCCTCGCCGCTGCTGACAGCCAGGCACGGCACGGTGTTTGTGCCAGCAACCCTCTGGGCGACGAATTCGTTCGGCTGGAGTGTCTGGGATTCCAAGGCGAAGATCGCCGGGATGGCATCCGATGGTGACGAGGTGAGCGCTGCATGCCAGTGGTCAGGCATGGAGAGCCACAGGGGCGATTGGTACAAGGAACGCTGCGAGTAAAATCGCGCAGCGGCACAACGCGGCTCAGATTGGGTGCTTTTGGAGCCGAATGGACTGCACGTGCGTGGAACGTAGCGTGGGTAACTGCCCAGGCTCATGTGCGTGGTCTGCTGCATGTGGACCGGCATCCCACGATCTGTGATGGGACCAGGCCCATATGCATCATAGGACCTGGCTCATATGTCAGTGTATTCCATCCAGGATGTGCCTTGGTGGGTTGGCTTCAAATGTGTCGTTGGCACGTGGATGCTTGAATCAAACGGTGACAGTTGTCCTGGCGCAAGGAGCTACCCTCCAAAGGTCAGGGGATGGGTCAGCGTAGGACCTCCACAGCTGCAGTGCGATCAGACAAGCTCTTATACAGGACCATGGCCAGCCACAAATGGTAGGTATGAGGTTGAACTTTTAGGGATGTAGAGGTTGTTTTGCTGAGGCTTCCGCAACTATTTGTCGTCAAGACACTAGCAGACACATCGGGGAGCCTGAACAGCACGCACGCAGTCCCATCGGCATGGCTACAGGACCTCCAGCGTGAACACATCACCAAAAACCCGCCAGGCCGAAAGTTCTGAGTACCGTCATTCCAGAACGATGTATCCATTGTTGTGCTTCTTATGGCGGCATCTTTGATCTGCTTGCACGTCTATTTTAGCATTGTATGCAGATCCAATACATTCTGTACCACGAGCTGCGACATTCGAACCGTTGAATAGCTTGATCATATCAGCATGCTTTCATAACGCACTAGGACTACGCTGCCGTTTCGTCTGAAGTGCCATGAGTCGTACTCACAGGCGAGTGTCCGAAGAAGTCAAGCCAGCCCCAGCAGCACGCTCCGGTGACAAGGTCTTCTCCAAGTACCGCGTCGATAAAGTAGCGAGTAAAGAGTCTGTTTATCATACATGTCTAGCTTGGCTTAGCGACGGATCGGCACTTGTCGCAGGTGCGCGCTCAAGTCTGTTGAAACACATGGCGCGCACCCACTGTAACGTGGCGCGGAACGCGACCACCAGAGACACCACGCACGACGTCATCGTGATGTCCCGCTGTATAAGTGCTACATGGCTCGCTTGATACCAGCATGGCGCGGAGAACGACACGACCTGTATGCAGGCGAAGTCGATGGCAGCATTCAGGCGTACAGCCTGGACAAGACAGCCGTGACATGGTCATTAGAAGCCTCGAGTAACAGTGTTGTCTCGCAGATCGCTGCCAATCCGCAAAGGCCGTCACTGATCACTGCGGCGTTCAAAGACACTGCAAGATCGCAAGACTCAACACTGAGACATTTCGACATTCGCACGAAGGCCGGTGCGTTCAGCCTCTGCATACGCGCCTGCTTCGTCTAGACAATGGAGTGTGCCTCGCTTCCGACATGCTGTCTGTGGTGTCCACGATTCCTGCTGTGAAGTGAAGCATGCAGTGCCTCCGTCTGCACTGCCCAGAATGCCATGCGCACCTGGTTGCGGCAGCTTCTATGCACACTCAGCGAGTCTAAACTCTCACCGCATCCATGCAGCAAGCTGCCACACGCAAGTGTACACCATGCATGCAGTTCACAACCCGAAGCTGTCCACACGCACACACGGCGACCTCCTCGCTATCTCATTCCACCCAGATGGCACCCGCCTACTGGCGGTGCGCCGTAGCGGCAAGATCACTCTGTACGACATGCGCAAGACCACCCGCAAGGACAGCGGCCCGGCGGTCGCCATCAAGGAGAGGCCGCTGCCGTACGACCTCAACGATGCGCAGTTCACGCCAGATGGCAAAGCCATCATCGCCGCGTACGGCGCCACCGTCGGCAGCAGCACCGTTGGCGGGCTGCGCATCCTCAGCGTGCGCCCCCCCACCCACAGCACGCGCTTCCCCAAACATGCTGACCTTGCCGTCCCACAACAGCCCCCTCCGGCAGACCCCAGCCCCAGCCAGCGGGGCCTCCGCCAGGTGTGCCGTGCCGTGCCGTCCGCACATGTCCCCTGGACAGCGCTCCTCCCGCTGCGCTGCTGACCACCTGCACTGCCGGACGCCGAAGATGCGTTGTCCACCTCGACATGGCCGGGCTGCCTGAGTGCGTTCTACAGCTACAGTGCTCTGGTGCAGGTTTGCAGCGTGCCCCGTTCACATCTCATGATGGTGCAGCCGCGGCATCACGCTGCCGGCCAGTCAGGGCACCCGCATCGCCTCTTGCCACGCGGTCGCGCCACTATCCACCCCCTGGACATGCTGTGGCATCGCTGTGTCGGGCGTGGCGTCGCGGCCAAACCTCCATGCATGACCTGCATGCAGGCGGATGACCTGTCGGACATCGCGGAACACCCGGCACATGTCGCGCCGGCCATTAGCCTGACGCAGGCGGCGCCGCGCGGCCGCCGCCACGTCATCGCGCTCGGCGGCAACGACTGCGCGACGACGCTCTGGGACGTGCGGTCCATGGCCGTCGTGCGGCCGCTGCCGATCTCCAACAAGCCCGTGCGCCGTGTGAACCTCAGCGCCGACGGCTCCATGCTCGCGATGGCCGGCACGTTCGAGCCGAAGCCCAACGCCGGGGAGTACGACTGCGTGGACATCCTGCTCGTCGACCACGATGACCTCTTTGCCGGCTGCCGACTGCACCGGTGCGTCCGCGCCGCCCACCACGTGGCCACAGCACACACGTGTCCTCGCCGCAGCATGCGTCCCTCCGGAGGCAGTGCATGGCATAGGCTGAGCGGTGCTGTGGCACAGTGCGACTGCCTGTGTGTCGGCGCGATGGTTCTACTGACTAGGCTTGCCGGCTGCTGATGTGCTGTCGTCGTAGACACAGCGGTCAGGTGGTGTGCCACTGCAGGTGCGCGTTCATGCGCGTGCCGCACAGCGGCGAATGCGGAGGCTTCCCTGCGCCACCAGATTGCACATACCGATGTTGAACCGGTCGGCAGCGCGCGGCGTGTTTGCTGCATGTGTGGCGACCATGCGGGTGTGCTGCTGCAGGATGGAGCAGCTCTTCTCGAGACTGATTGACCTCTGCTGGAGCCCAAGGAATGGCATCCTTGCGTCGTGTGGAGACGGCTGGGACCCGCACCAGCGCAGCAAGGACATCAGCACTGTGTATGTGTACCGCACGTGAACGACGCGGTGCTTGCTGCGGCCGGGCCGCGCCCAACTGTCCGTGACCTGCTGCAAGTTGGATCCTGCCACCGCAATGAAGTTCGAGCAGCGAAGCAGAGTGCGCAGTCGCCCGTCTGGGGTTGCTGCTGTGCCGCTGCTCTGGTGCATTCGGGCTGCTGCAGCAGTGCTCGTCCGGCAGCAGTCGTGTTTCTTCGCTGTTGAGCCTGGGTGGTGCTGCATGTGACACCGCAGCGACACGTGCGCTGCTGCGGGCTGCAGTGCTCATGCGGAGCAGGGACCCCCCCGCAAGCAGGCGCGTCATGCTGTCAGCCGAGTGATGCCCCTGCTGCCCTCGTTCGAAATCATGTCGAGGGTTACAAATCGTGACGGGCTGTCAATGTGACAGCCTTCCCACGCTCCAAGGAGCGTGGGTTGGAGCGTGGGTTCTAGCACTGCGTTCAGAAAGAACCTCCATCTCAAGGTGGCAGGATTGGCAGGCCCGACAGGCAGTGCACATGACCCATACTCACTCCACTATCAGGAGTGATGTTCCCTGTTGACTGTAACAGCTGATCCCGATTGAGAGGCCACCTCAACGACACTGGCGTCACACCGACACTGCATGATGAATACCAGCCATGTGCACGCAAGCATCAACTCATCGCTGCAAGCGTAGGCATGGGGTCGTCCACCTGCCACGCGGGTGGTGTCTGCAATGCCATGGGCTCACAGAATCACAGTTCAATAGCAGACGCCTCGATCTGCAATTACATCAAACCGGTAACTACCCCCGCACCCGTATCCGCGCTGCAAATGAGCCATCACAGCCATGCACATGCGGCAGGCACCGCAGGTAGCCCTGCTCCGACACCACGCCTAAGCCGGTGCTCGCCGCCCCAGTCCCAGTGGCCACAGGCACTCCTGCACCCTCGAGGTCAGCGTCCGTGATGCGCTCCACCTCCAGCACCTCCGGGAACTGCCCCAGCAGCCACTCCACCTGGCGCTCGTTCTCCTCCGCCTCGAGGGAGCAGGTCGAGTACACCAGCACGCCGCCGGGCCGCACACACGGCACGGCCGCCCCGAGCAGCTGCCGCTGCAGCGCCACCATGTCTGCCACCTGCTCTGCGCTGCGCTGCCACCTCAGGTCTGCGCGCTTGCACAGCACGCCGGTGCCGCTGCACGGTGCGTCGACCAGCACTGCGTCAAACTGCCTCGCCCCGGTGGATCCGGCGGAGAGCCCAGGGTGGGACACTCCATGCATGTCGAATCCCCTGCATGGATCCGGATCTGCGACGCTGGCAACATGTCACAAGTACAGCAGCAACCTTGTGTACTGACATGTGTGCTATGCTCGATGGGGAGTGTAGTGGCGTCTGTGAACATGGCTACAGGAGCTGCGACGATTCCGGGTGAGAGCGGTGCGGCTGCAGGATTGTAACTGTCACTTGAGGTCGCCCACGCTTGAGCACAAGGTGGCTGCGGCCTGGGGACACGGAAGCAGTGGAAAGCACGATGCGCCGGAAGCAGCGCAGGCGCCTGCTGGACACCCAGGGTTTGAGTGAAAACCTGCAAAGGCATCCACGCTGCGCAGGGGTCATGCATGCAGAGCGCAGAGGGCTGTAGGCAATAGCAGAGGGCGCCCACCGTGGGCTGGAGCGTTCCCGCAGGTCTCCGGCTACGGTCACGACGGACTCCTGCAGCCCCCACAGCTCCGCAGCCCGGCTGATGAGCCCCAGCCTGCTGTCTCTCACATCCGCCGCAACGACCAGGCCCCCCCCCGCTGCTGCGGCACCCGGCCCGGCCGCTGCGGCTTCAGCGCCTTGCAGTGCGGCGCCTCGGCGCATGCGGGCCGCGGCAAACAGCGCCTTGCCGCCTGGCGCGGCGCAGGTGTCGAGGACGGTGTCGTGCGGCCGGGGGCGCAGCGCGAGGGCGACCACAAGGCCGGCGGCCTCGTCCTGGACGCTCGCTCGGCCCTCGGCCACGCTCCCGCCCCGCAGCACGGCCTGCATGCCCCTCGCCACCCTGCACCAGCATGCCCCCCCTCGCCACACCGGATGCGTCAGCTGACCCCTGCCTTGTTGCCCCCTCACCCACTCACACAACAGCAACACCGTCCACACTGGCACACCTCTCACCTTGCACCATTGCCTGATTCTGCGTTCAGCCTCACCGATGCCATCCACGTCCCCGAGAGAGCAGAGCACTCGAGTACGTTCTGCTGTGTTCAGCATGTCAACTGCTGACACCAGCCCGCATGCAGCCGCAATCTGCTCGCACGAGTGCAGCAGCATGCTACGGGCTACGGACCGTCTGCCACATGGCTGCCGCCCCATGCTGCCAGGGGGTCATCTGCCGCATCTGCCGCACGAAGGGTGCTTCTCACCCTGGGCAGCCCCTGCCACTCGTCGCGCACGGAGCCCCGCGGGGGGAAGTCGGAGCGTGCGAGCCTGCAGCCGCGTGCGGTACTGCTGCTCGGGAGCAGAGGGTGGCCGTACCTGAGGAACTCTCCAGGGAGCAGCGGGGAGTGCGTTGCATCAGCTCCCGCCTCGAGGAGGTGCTGCAGGAGGGGCTCGGCGGCGGAGCGGAGGGTGTTGACGCGGACGCCGTACTCGGGGGCGCCGCGGTTGTTGTGGTGGCACAGCGCGACCGTGGCCTGCTCGCCATACTGTTTCAGCCACCGTGAGACGAGCCAGGTGGGGTGGCTCGTGGCGATGGCGATGGCGCGGGCACGCTGTCTGCGAGGCCTGCAGCAGCCCCTGCGGTGATGGCTCTCTGAGGGCACACGGCTGAGCATGGCCCCATGTCGATGACTAGAAATGTACAGAAACCATTAAACTGTGGTGGATTAAAAATGTGGTGGATTTGGCGCCCACACAGGTGCCTGCTCGGCCCTCTGCTGCAGCTGAGTAGCATGAGCAGCCGTCACCGAGCGATCAGTGGTTGATTTGTCTTCAGGAATCAGCCTCTGATAATGAGATAATGACAACTTGGAAGACTAGCTGCACGTGTGCTCATGCAGAGCTAAAGGCAGTTTGTGCACTACACCTGGCTCAGCTTAAATGGCCCAGAGGCGTGTTGACCAGCCACACAGGCTGGCAGATGCAGCAACAAGGCCACCATGCGGCACCTGGCAGGAGGCACGCACTTGCGGCCCTCCGAATACTCTCCAAGGTACGGTGCAGGCAGTTGCGGGATGACTGCAGCGAGATTTCCATCCTGGCGTTCCCGCAGGAGCTTCCGGAGCGCTGCATTCACGAGGCCCGATGCCCTGGCATGCCCTGCCGCTGAACACAGGTCCACGTGTGCTGAAATTGCGTGATCCGCCAGATCCGAGTGCACGACCTCTAGGACGGCGATCCTGAGGATCTGCAGCACCACTGGCTGTCAGTTGCAGTGACATGGATGTGCCCTGGCGTGGCACTGCTCCACACGCACTGCACAGTGTCCAAGCACTGGACCAAGTGCCGCATCGTGCGAACTGAGGCTAACGTGGAAAGCTCTAA
The DNA here is from genome assembly GCA_032360965.1 of Ulva armoricana. Taxonomy (NCBI): domain Eukaryota; kingdom Viridiplantae; phylum Chlorophyta; class Ulvophyceae; order Ulvales; family Ulvaceae; genus Ulva; species Ulva armoricana. The sequence goes on from JAUMHO010053256.1 coordinate 21,986, forward strand.
GAGCGGGTCACTGGTCCGTGTTTCTCTCTGTCTCAGAAGAAGAGCCATCCAGGCCATCATTGGGCAGTTGCCCAACAGCACGCAAGGAGGGGGCTCGCCTGGAAGGCACCTGGCGGACAGCCGCGTCAAGATCATCCGTGGAGCGCTGAAGTAGGTTAGATATGATGACGTCAAGTTGCCGCCTCCACTTCGTGGCTCCGGCGACCAGCCATGTTGTTTGCCTGGCTTCTCGACTGTCTACACTGGACTGCAAATCTGCAGTTTCCCGAGTATTGCCGCTCTTAGACTCCGAGTTAAGTCGGCGAGTCTCGCTTTGGTTCTGTTGCGATGTCTTTGATGGGCTAGAGTGGGACAGCAGAGCCGCATATGCCCCGTCTTGTTCTATGCGCAGCAGCCCGAGCACGGCCCTGCCGCGTGCAGTGGTTTGAAGTCGCCGCAAAGACAGCCTGAATACTAAATATGGTGATCAAGCGCCAGCACGCTCGTGGTTTCAAAACATGCCAAGCATGACGGACCTAGATGTGGAATTTGAAGTCGCCGGTGCCTCAGCTGCCGAGCGTACTGCCCTCGGCCATCCGCATCCACTGTGGGATACAACAGGTGATAATTTTGGTCTTGATATCACCGCACACGCTTGCTTCGCACATGCCTGCTTCGTACTGATGCCGGCAGCCCGTGAGAGAGAAACCGCCATCCCGGAAGAGTATTCCTTATGTACAGCTTACTCTACTAGGCGGGAGGGCATTCAAAATATTCTCGGAGATGGAATGGTACAGTATCTTCGGATCCTGTGTTGATCCTACGGTCATTCAGCCAGTCACAACCAGCCAGCGACGCAACTTTCCAGATGAAATACTGCTACGTGCAGCACTCACATAGTGATAGGATACATTAGACGGGGCTCATAAGGCCTGAACATCTATTGTTGCCGGTCCATATGGTCACCAGCAGCTGTTCACATCTAGTGAAACGTTTTTGTGACTACAAGTGAATTGCCCCACCGGCCTTGTGTCAGCGCAGGCAATTCCTCCAGAAAGCAAAGACTATTCTGCACCAGCACGGTCTCTCGTCGGGCTACTTCCATGTTGAACTCACTTTGATCGCCGCTTCCTGCTTCTCATCCAGCCTACGGTACAAACAACAAATCTATCAGCGCCTGTGACCAAGCCAAGTTGGCAGTGTTCAGCATTTCCTGAAGACTCGTTGATACACCTGTAGACGTGGTCCTGGCGCCTTTTCTGTGGCCTCAAGTCGTCTGTCCAGCATGCGCTGTTCTAGGACGAGCGTAGCGATGCGCTCATTTGTCGCGTCTCCGCGTCAATTGCACTATAAACACGGCGACCGCCAGGTATGGGCTAAACTGGTTCATTTTGACACGTTTAATTTGAACTGGTTTGAGAGAGATGGCAGAGCTGTACATTGTCTCGTATCAGACACATGGATCTCAATCAGCCATTGCGGTTGCCGGAAAGCTAGTAGTTGCTGAGATCATGGATGCAATTGTAGCGCCGAGTTCAAATTCAAGCCTCTCCGCTGGAGAAGATCGGGCAGGTGTTGAAAGAGAAGGCTCGCGGAGACTTCGAACGTGTGTTCAAGGGAACCGAGAAGACCAGGCAACAGCTCTCGGTTGTCGAGGAGCTCCTCACTTACTGGAACATCGACGAGGTGGATGATCAACTTGAAGAGCTCGAAGACGCCCTGATCTGCGTTGACTTTGGACCGACGACTGCTTTCAAAATCGCAGATGAAATACGGGAGGAGATCCTGCGAGGCACGGCGCACCCGCACTACACCTTGTCTGCCAACAGGCATGCATTGCATGCTGCTAGTACCTCTGCCGATCTGCGTAACCCCGTCTGTCATTGTTCCGCTATGCCGTGGCAGCGCCTGAGCAAAACCTTGCTGCATCACCCATGCGCAAAGGTGAGGGCGCAAACAGTACAGCATGCACGAAACGAACCACTGGCCGTCTACGGATATCATGCAGCTGATTTCTCATGAACGACCTGACAGGCGAGGCCATAGGGCTGCCATCATGTTCAATGAGCACAAACGCAGTCCATAGTTGGCAAGGCGCTGTTGCCAGCTACCCAGGGCTCGCGTATGGGGCTGAGAGCAAGGGACCAGCCATGAAGTGAAGCTCTGGGGCCATGCAGGTGAGCTCAAGTCCGGGGAGGACCTGCGTGCTGCACTGCGCCAGAGCATTCTCACCACGCTGACTCAGCGAGCCGGCGATGCAGCTCTGCAGCTGCCAGACAGCGGCATGGCCGTTATGCTTATCATTGGCGTGAATGGTGCCGGCAAAACTACCACCATCGGCAAGCTGGCCCACAAGTTCGGGTCAACGGGGGCGCAGGTGATGCTCGGAAGCGGCGACACCTTCCGAGCAGCTGCATTCGAGCAGCTATGCGAGTGGGGGGAGCGAGCTGGGGCCATAATGGGGCCGTACAAGGAAGGAGACACCCCACGGATCGTGATAGAGGAGACAGTGGCGGCAGGAAAGGTAGCAGGAGCTGACGTGGTGCTGTGCGACACGTCGGGGAGGCTGCATACGAACTGGCGGCTGATGGATGAGCTGCTGGATGTTGAGAAAGGCATCCAGGAGGCGTACGATGGGGCTCCCCACGAGGTGCTGCTGGTGCTAGATGGCTCTACAGGCCTCAACATGATGAACCAGGTGCGCCTCGTCCTGCGGCTTTCAAACCCGACTGCGGCTCTGCAGCAGATGTGAGACCTGAGCACGCCACAGCGAGGTGAATGGTCATGACCCATGTCGATGTGCTGGTGCACGAGCCTGTCCGGCATGGGCATGCAGCCAGGCAGTGCAATGTGGCTGCTCCAGGTCAGGTGCTGGTGCATTTCTGTGGCCGGGCTTGACTGAGGGCTTGCATGCAGGCGAAGGAGTTCAGTAGCAAGGTTGGTGTCACGGGTATCATCTTGACAAAGCTGGATGGAGCTGCGAGAGGTGGAGCTGTAGTCAGTGTGGTGGATCAGCTTGGGATTCCTGTCAAGTTTGTGGGAGTTGGGGAAGCGATTGAGGACCTCCAGCCATTTGATGCAGAGAACTTTGTCAACTCCTTGTTTCCAGAAACGGGCAAGGTGGCAAGAAGCATTGCAGACGTCGCCGTGTAACATACTTGTGCTCCTGAGTTTCCCCTGCGTGATAGGCTGTGTGATGCATCCGCGGTTGCAGGTGCACACCTGATCTGGCCATGCATCCGCCTGCCTGGTGTGGGGCCGCAACTGAATGCTGTACTGTGACAATCGAATCGGGTTTGCTTTGAAACGCCCGAGCATGACACTGACTGGAGCGGTGGCGTTTTTCAGTTATGTCTGGCTCGCGTATGCTCGAATTTCGCATCGTACTGCACTCTGATCTCCGCACGGCACTTCATACGCGAAACACAGCAGTGTAACAGAAAAATGCCTGTCATCGGTCCTGGGTTGACGTTGATAGGTGCTCTCAATTCCACGCTTCTGGCCTACTCCATTCATACATCCAGCCCGCCGAATTGTCAGGCTTTGACGTCTACGGCAGAGGCGTTCGATTTGTCCGTACTGTATGTTCATATTCGGAAATTTGGGCATGGTGGGCACAACGTGTTTAAAACAATGAAGAAGCTATCGTCCATGATATCTTCCGGTAAGCTTTCACAGTGGCTCAATCCAAAGCACATCATGTACCTCGACTGCTATGACAGCATGGTGGCGCAGTCACCAGATCCCATCGTCACCATGTTCGAATCTTTTGAAACTGACTTGTTGATTGCTGGCGAGGAGCACTGCTGGCCAGATCCAACCAAGGTGCGCCGACCAGGTGGTGCCATGATCTGGGCAGGACGAGGTCCCCATTTCAAGCTGGAATGCGGTATGTGGGGCAACATGAGGCCCACTCGCGGGGCCATGCCTTTGCAGGTCTGGTCAGGTGAGAACGAGGAAGGGGGCATGTACGCCGAGTTGTATGCAGCACACCCAGAGGTCCGTGCCCCATCCTGCCTTACCAAAGGCTTGCGGTTTGCCTACCTGGGCGGTGTCATTGGCTCAGCACAAGCTTTAAACACCATGGCGACTTGGATACTGGAGCACTATCCCGACGCACTTTGTACACACGGCGAGCAGTGGCCCAATGACCAGGCCTGCTTACATCGGTATGTCATGGAAGGGCTGCCCCGGGACGGGGGCAGACCACACCTGGACTGCGGTAACATATTCTTACCACTGTCGAACATAGAGAGGGACAAGACAGTGCCCTTCATCCATCTCGATGATACAAATGCAGCATGGCCAGCGCTCTTTCACTTTAATGGGCATGCCTCCAAGGCGATGAAGCCCGCAGTGGAGGTTTGCCTGACTGGCAAACCCGATGCAAAGCTGGCGATACCGATTCGAACAGAAGCGGCCATGTTTGACCACCACAGTCCTGTGACAGTGCAGGTCCTGCAGCCGCTGTGCGAGCGGCTCAAGGGCAAATATTTTGCTGCTGGGGTGCAGTTGTGGTGACAGCGTCGTAGTGTGATTGGGTGTATTGAAACAGCCGTCTCCGTTGTGCGTCGTTGTGCGTCGTTGCGTACAAACCTTTTTGACGCGTTACCCACCTCTGGTGGGTGCGATGCTCACCATACGAAGGGAACAGGGCGCCCCCCCCCCTGGCACCATTGGAAGCGTGTGCATGGCTGACACTTGGCGACCATGCCCACTTGTCAGCATCGCCAGTCGGCAGCAGTGGCTGCAGCAGCTGCAGCGGTAGCTGATATATTTAAAGGGCCTGGATACCGCCGCAGCACCGTGTGGAGTACTGGACCATGTAAACTGGTGAACTGATCGAAACGGGTGCAACAAACCTACACACAAACTGCCTGCACACGGACACAGAGAAAGCAACGATGGCGCTGGTCAACGTCAAAGCGCGCGCCCTCGGGCACGTCCGCGCCCCTCACCACGACTCCGAGAATTACCACAACACGATTGAATCATCCAGGCAGCACCGCCCGTGCCTGGCGGAGCTGTGGGTGCACTCAGACACGATGCACTCAGACACGATGCACTCAGACACGCACAGCATAGGCCCCAACCTGATCTCATGCCTCACCTCCTGTACCGCGTCACCGACAGCCCAGGCATGGCGGCCCACCCCATCGGCAGGTGTGCAGCCGCCCTGTGGGGCACAGCCGTCAGTGCCGGCGGAACCGCTCGTAGTCTGCAGCTTCCCAGAAGTCGGCGTGCACATGCGCATCCAGCGCCTTGTCGAGCTTGCCCTTGCGGCGCGCCTCGTACGCGGCCCAGCCCTCCACGTCCCGCAGCGCCTGCATCGACACGGGGTTGCCCCGGAGGGCGAGGCTGTGCAGCTCGACGCACCCAAGCAGCACCGCCGGCGGCACCGACGCAATGCGGTTGCCGTCCAGACGCAGGATCTGCAGGGCTCGGAGGTTGCCCAGCGCCTCAGGGAGTGCCTGGATCATGTTATTCGTGGCAGAGAAGCGGGCCAGCTGCTTGCACTCGCCTGCATGAGCCGACCAGCGCTTTATTTGTGCCTTCGAGAATAGCTGCTAGCCTCTCGTTAATCATACGGCCTGCCTGTGTGCATCATGCACGCCGCTGCATCTGAGTGGCAAGTTGCGCACAGCCTCGTGTGGCAAAACCTCATGAGGTAGAACCCATCACTACATGGCGTGAGTGATGTCGCCACACAAGACTACTCGATTGATTGTGCTCACATTTGAGACCTGGAACTTGCGACCTAGTGGAGCATGAACTGTCAAGCCTTGAGTGGTGTGAACAGAACGGCCCCGTGTTGGGAAGGTGTGCAGGGATGCGAATGCTGGCTTACCACCAGCACGAGTAGATTCCGGTATGGAGTTTGACCATGGAAACACGCACCTATGGAGCTGGGCAGAAGGCGCAGCTTGTTGTCACTGACATCCAGTTCTTCCAGATGCTGCAGCTGCCCTATGTCTGCAGGGAGGGTCTCCAGAGCATTGCATGATAAGTCCAGCAACCTCAAAGACGCGGCCTGGCACAGTACAGGGTCAAGAGAAGTCAAGCAGTTGCTGGCTGCTTGCAGATGACTGAGGCGAGGGAGCAGGCTCAGAGTTGCCCAGGGGACGCCTTGCGTTGGCAATCGGTTATGGCTGCAGCGGAAGCGTTGCAAGCTTTGCATACTTTGGAACACATCTGCAACGCAGCAAACCGGAACCCTCAGCATTTTCGGCATACGCTGGGAAATCAGGATCCACAAAATCCAGTGCACCATGTGCCTATCTTGGTCATTGTGTCAGAATCCTGCACCTGGAAGCTGCTCGAGCGAGTTGTTACCAACATCAACTGCATACAGAGATGCAATAGTGGTTGGCTTAAGGGCCTCCAGATGTTGCTGAAAGCCTTCGGGGATTGTGGGAAGCTGCAACCCTCGCAAGGATATGATGCCAGTAGCTTTCCAACGCTTGATCCGCTGAGGCATGGACTGCCTGTCTGCAGAAGCAACCACAGCGGCTTCACCTGATGACCCCGCACGCACACTGGATGATGCAGGTTGTGATCGGTCATGCATTCGTTGCTGCGCTTTTTCTCGCCTCAGCTCTGCTTGCTGCCGTGCAGCTATCTGGCCCTGCAGTGACGTGCTTCTAATTTGCGCCACTTTCAACCATGTGCAATGATCATGGTCTGTACGCCGGGCTAGACAAATCTACTGAATGAGCTTTACCTGCGTAAGCGTTCCGCTGGCCATCAGCATTACTTTTGCACCGTCTTTTACCCCGTACTTGGCGAGAGGGTCGCCCTTCATCAGTAACTTGCCCTTCACAATGAGCTTTTGCTGTGGAGAAGGCACATCCAGCTGCCTCTGGATGGCATCAGCTAGATCGTCGACCTTGGGATCGTGCTCATCAGTGCTGTCCTCGACAATTACGTCTGTCCACTGCTTTTGGAATTGTACTTTAATCAGCATTACGAATCGAATAGATACACTCTCTGATTCGCCGGGAGACGTGAAAGGGCTTGTCGGTCGCGCGGTTTGTGGAAGTCACGTCAGCACTACTGCGTGTCAAGTAGAGAGGGGCAAAAGTGCAGAAAATTCGCGAAACGTTTGCCACGGCCGGAAATGGGGTGTATTAACGACATTTCGTGGACCGCTCAACTTAGATGTGTCGCATTGATGCGCCACACAACAGTGATCGATAATCGACCCTGCACATGCATGCGATGGCTTTTCGCTGCGCGATGCGGTGTTGAAGCTCGCTGTTGGCGCAGATTAATGGATTACCCAGTGCCTGGACTCGACCATTACATGATGACAGATTCATTGTCGAATACATCCGCCGCTGTTGCGAGTCTTGCTTGGGCCATCATGTCTGAAAGCTTGCATGGCCAACTTGCCATGCATCTGGTGATACACTGAGTTCGTACGAAACAAACCGATGCTGTTGTCGGGCACCCAGAGTTGAACACACATGACTGAATCCAAGGACGACGCCCACAATACGCAGCTTTGTAAATGATCCACCCTGGAAATTCTGTAGCCTATCCCACAACTGAAGGTGATGTGTGACTTGAACACCCTCTTCCCACATTCGCATGCACACACATTTCAACACTGTCATACAAGTCTGCCATCTGCAGAAGGCCCAATAATCACCGCACAGCAATTTCCACCCCATGCCTAACAGTAGCCTGTAGCATGCAGAAAATAATCAACACCTGCAAGCTTCTGCCTACCAAAACGCATAGGCCCATCATAATCTGCAATACTAAACCTGTCACGCACGACAGCTGCTCAGATTGCCACAGCTGCACTTCTGGCTGGACGCCGCTCAACGATCACTGGCACACACACATTGTACATGCCTCGTCAGAAGTTGGCAAACACAACTTCACACTCTGCCAGCTCAGCTGGGTCCTCTTCTGGCTTTGGCTCATTCGATTCTGTCTCGGTCATCTCCATAATACGCTTCGCGCAGTCATCCTTTGGCTTCCGGGGAGGCTCCAGGCGGCGTGCCTCCAGTGCTGTCCAGTCGAGCCCTTCAAAGTATGCGTGGTTCTTTATGTCGTTTGCACGGCCATTCAACATCCCTGCACAGTGCCACGTTTGCCTCCTCGTCTGACCATCGCACACTGCGCGGATTCAGCAACACAGATCAGCACAGCTGAAGTAAATGGCTGATGCAACACCAAACACAACCCAGTTTGCCCTACACACAGGGCAGCCCCCAGCATGCACGTTGCTGCAGGGCCACACCAATCCGTCGGGCCGGCCGCCGCTCAAGCAACCGCGACACCAGATCTTTCGCCTCTGGTGACAGGTACGGCGGGAACGTCACTTGCCAGCGGTCGTCCACTATTCTTCGCATCACCTGCATGGCCACCCCATTGTCTGTCCACCATGCACACCACCCCACGCGCTCCCACAAGCCCAGCTGTGGTCACCTCATTACACAGGCAGCCAGCGACAGCACAGCCCCCAGTGAGCCACAGCAGATCCACCTGTGCCGTGCCCTCACAAAACCAGAGCATGCCGCTGGCATGCAAGTGAGAGTGGTCGGAACCGGACGCCAGGGGGGGGGTGCGGCGCCGCACCTCCATCGGGTCCTCCGTGCGGGGTGTGCTGAACGGCTGGCGGCCGGTGAGCAGCACGTACATAAGCACGCCGAGGCCCCACCAGTCCACAGAGCAGTTGTAGCCGTGCGCGAGGACGTTCTCGGGGGCGACATAGCCCGGCGTGCCGCAGAAGGTGTACGTCCGGTTGCTCTCATTGAGAACCTTGGCAAAGCCAAAGTCGCCGATCTTCGTGTAGCCGTTGTGGTCGATGAAGACGTTCTCTGGCTTTAGGTCCCGGTAGACGATGTTGTTTTCATGCAGGTACTCAAGGGCCAGCACGATGCAGGCAATGTAGAAGCGAGCCAACGGCTCTTCCATGCCCTGCGCACACCACCGCCTCTGCACCACCGCACCATGCCCCAACCACAGGTGGCATGTGTCTGGCACCGTAAGCATCAGCGAATCCATTGTGCGGCGGCAATAATGTCGATCAGTGCAGCAGCCTATTGCATGCTTCTGATGCTGCGAAGTTGTGCAGGAAAACCTTGCAGCACTGTCACCTGTTCAGGCTAGCGGCGCCTGGGAGAGCACAGCAAGGTGAGTTATATCCACTGTCACGACATGGCCATTCAAACGGGGGTGGGGGGGGGGGGGGGGCGGGCGCGCGCAAAAAAAACAAA
>JAUMHO010053366.1:0-31191 GCA_032360965.1 Ulva armoricana
GTGTGGCCACATGCTTGGGCTGTCTGCCGTCATCGCCTGCTTTACGGGGTCCTGGTGGTGCTTGTGGCATCCGCCTATCGGATTGGTCCTCTCTCCGTTCATGACTCGCGTGTCTCCCGCCCCCCGTCCCTGCCGATGTGTTTCCCCCGCCCTGTTCCGACTTGTTGGATGTGGTTGACGCATCCATCCTACCCGCCCCTACTAGTAGAGGCGCTGTGGCCGATGCCCGCTTGGGTTTGGCGTGATATCCGAGTTGTTTAAATTTTGTTTTTTTACCTGTTCCACGCTGTGGCTACCCGTTCACTCGATTGTAATTATCATGGAATTCCTGCTGTTACCATCAAACACGCATACAGATGAGTGCATACAATGATGTATAGGTGATCCGAGATGGGCGAAGTGACAGCATTCATGCTGCAACATAATCTATGTGATAATCAGACAGGATGCCGAGATGTACAGTTGAACAAATGGATTGATCAGTAATTCAACTAACCTGAAACGACACCTGCAACAAGCAATCCAGCCAGCCTGGTACTACATGGGGTCCAGTGGTCGGAGGACGATATAAGCCGGTCCAGTGGTCGGAGGACGATATAAAAGCTGACCCCTTCTTCGCAAGGTCTTGGGCTCGATTCCGCGTGCCCCCCTAGGTTTCGAACACAATCGCGCGCGACCACCTCGCTTAGCACAGGAGGAGGCCCTGTGAGTTGTGTGCGGTTGTCTGAGGGGGGTTTCCAGGTGGTTTACCCCCTTGGCCCGTGGTCCCGGTTATCCGGAGATGTCAAGGTCCTTGTAGGATATGGCGAGTAAGTGTCACATTTTACATTTACATGGGGTAGTGGAGTCCACATTCAGTTTTCCACATTGTTATTCTGGGTCTGGGCGTACATATTTTGTTTTTGGCTGTTGCATGTTGCCTAACATTGACTATGACGTTGATGCGAGTTGCCTATTTCATTGTTGGCTGTGCTGGCACCGGTCCACCCATGTAAACCAAGCGAAAGGAGTGTGCACCGCAATGATGCAGCAACTGCATGTACCCGCTCTGTCAGCCTTACTTGGGTGCTCCCACAACATGTTCCATGCTGCCGTGCTCATTTCCAGAATTATCAGTTCTGCAGGCCTCCATAGATACCAACCCATGCAGTGGCGCTGAAGCATCAAGGACACCCATGCCATGTGTGTTGTCTGGCCATCTACGTATGGCAAGAGTACCTGTCAGCACTTATTTTGCTACAGCTCATCCGCACTTTCTTCGACGTGTGCGTGCATGCCCAGATGAGTCCATGTGGGTGTGCCAATCACATCAATGTCACCATGTTTACTCAGGTTCAGTCGCATCGGCATTTTGATGCTCGGTCCTTATCAATCCGGCACTGGCTGCTGGCAATGCAGGGAAAGACGTGTGCAGCATGTGGCCTCTTGTAGCACGGCCCTGTGACTTTAATAACGTTGTCATCTGTTTGGAGCGTTGTCGCGTCGCTTTCAAATCCCCACGCAGAGACTCGTCATCAGCAGACATCAGCGTTACTTTGCGCCGGACTGAATCCTTAGCACTGCTGGCGTTTGGCAACCTGTAATCCTCACCCAGCCACCGGCTTTGGGACTCCAATGTGCGCTGCCGTTCCACATCATGGGCCCTGGAGTGTTCAGACTGCTTTTCCTCATCGGTCAAGAAGCGCTGCAAAGTAAGACGGCCAGTCAGCCGCAAGGCACTGTATTCTTTCATCAGGCACCTAGGCCCAACAGCAGAGATTCGCCACGGAGAAGGGACGCTCGAGTGAACGGTAGTAGGACATGCACCACCAGCTTGTATTTGAGCTAGAAACGCAGTAGCAACTGTGTAGACTCAACCTTTCTCTCCAAATTCAGCCATCCATCTTGGTCGGCAGCAAGCAATGCTTTCACTGCTTGCTGCGCGATAGGTGTAAAAATCCTCTTCAAGGACTGCCAGGATGCAGGGTGCGATGTGAAAGATTCACACGACGGGATGCACACGCATGGCACAAACATAGTGGAAGTTCATTGGCAGTGCATCGCTAACAAGCACAAGGCGATAATCCAACATCGTCATACCTCAAGGGTTGATCGTGATGCATCCTCTCGTGCACATGCTTTGCCACTGGGCTGCCAATGCCTCTGACCTGGGAATGCTTCACCCACCCATTTCCATGCCTCGTTGCATCTCTGCACAGGCTTAACGGCGCTATCACGGGGTACGGTGATAGTGCGGAGCCCAAGACGTTTTCGGGGGGCTTGTATGCCTCTGACTCCGTCAGTGCCTTCACCATGACCAACGTAAACAAGCACATCAATGTGCTGGTCCTTGGATTTGGGGTGGCTCTTCTCATCTATTGTGAAGGCAGCTCTGGTGTTCCGCCGATGTAACAATGCCAGCTCCTTGATGCGTTCAGACTTCAGGCCCCGAAGCTCAGGAAACCTGCGCCCGAGGAGGCTGCAGCAGAACTGCAGTGCAACAGCCTCTGGACAGCCACAAAAAATGGGCTGCAGAGTTATCCACAAAATCAAATTGATGGGACTCGAGTTACAGGCCATGATGCGCTGATTTAACACATTGGTGACTACCAAGCTGTCACATACCGCATTTACGTCCTTTTCGGTGACTTGATCTGCCCCTTGTGCACCGCTTGAATACATGGCAGCCAGCCAGAGGACCCCTCAAACTGTGGGAGAGGAACGCCTGCACAAATTCAGGTCAGCCAAATGTCAACGTCTAACATCATCCACACTTTTCACAACGCAGAACACCTTTCAAGCTGAAGCATCTGCATCACTGGATACCTGTGCCGTCTGAGACGGCGTAGAGCAAAACATTGCAAAGACCCACACTGAGAAGCCCTGCACAACAAAAATTTGCGCTTATTTTAGTTATGCTTCACGTGCGTTCCAAGTGCGACGCGTGCAGACGAGTCAGCTGCACGCGTCGCACCTGTATACATGCATTCCATTGGCTCCACGAGACAGCGCAAGGGCGCATGTGCAGCGACAGGCAGGGAAGGTTGCCAGCTGCACCGACAGGAAGTGTTACCTCAAGTACATCCACATCCGTAGACAAACCATCTGACAGACAAGGTTGTGGCCGAGCTCGGCCAATACGGCCCGTTACTAAGGCGACTGGAAGCCAACATGGATACCCACTCCCTCCGCGTAGACCATGTACTGTGGCGGACTAAGCAATGCGCGTCTTGGCTGTGATGTAAATGTCGGTGCGTCCAGCAGTGACACCGTTATGGTTCAAGGAGATTTGACACGCCAACCGCTTTGACTGTTACGGCCAGAATGTGGTCCGACGTGTTGAAAGCGCGCATCAGGCGTAGAAAGCAAACCGAGGCGAACTCTGTTCTTGGCCGGGAGAGCAGCAATTTCACGGAAGAATCGTCAGGTTTATCTGAAGGCCAGCTTAGTGTGCCCCGTAACCCTCATCCTGACCAGGGCATCTCGAAAGCAGGGTCGCCGGCAGTTTCAAGAGGTATGATTTGAAATTCAGGACGAGGCCGTCAGCTGCTGAAGTCCTTAAAGTTGGATCCGGATTGCTTATCAGAGGAAGAGTGTTTGAACATGATGCGCCTTATGGGGCTGGTGCGAACCCTGATTCGAGAGGAAACACGGTCATCTGATGGATTTGGCAACATTGGCAACGGTCACCGTGCAGAATCCAAGCAGTGTTCAATTTGAACGCTCGATGGCGAGAATGTCACCTGAGCCGGTTACCGACTGCACGTGGGGACGATTCTGTCACATGTGGAAAGATTCTATTAGCGCTGAGGAGCACAGTAGAGCAATGCTGGAGAAAGCGTTTCCGGTGCGGATCCATTATAGCAAAGTAACTGTTCTATGCCAGACTGTCAAAGAAGGGTCGGTTTGGTAGCTGCATCAGAGTGTTTGGGGGCCCAGGCTACTCGACTCTACCCCATTACCGATAGGCTAGGACTACAAAGCGGTGGTGCAGTTCTTTGATCAGGATGGCAGTGGATTTATCACGTGTGAAGAAATGGTGGACCAATTCGCAGAGCTGGGCGGACTTCTTTCTGCTGAGGAGATCCAAAATTTTCACGGTGTCCTTGACAGGGACGGCAATGGCGTCATTGATGTGAGCTACCACTGTCCTCGAATTTGAGTTTCTGATTGAACAGCGGAACGCTGCAGCAGCCAATACTGCCAGCGTCGCCTTCGTGGTGCCTAGTCAATTGCTTTGGGTGTGCAACATGCTCGTATTTAACAGCTTGTGGCCATGCACTTCGTTTTCATTGACTTGTGGCTATTGTAGTACGCAGAATTTATTGCGGCTCTGCAACCACAAATAACAGATGAGACGTCAGGAGCTACGAGGCGTTCCACTGCTACCATTGGAAATTTGCGGCATGACCAGGCAGCCGAACCACCAGCTCAACTTCTGATGCAGCCACAGCCAGGCGCTGCGCCATCTACGCAGCAACCAACCTTGGGGTTTCGTAGTACAGTGGTTGTGCCAAGGACTTTGGATACAGGCCGAAGCCAAATCGATGAACAGAAGGAATCGACAGATGACCCGGAGTTGCAGATGGAGTCTGCAGACGGCCCGAATGCAACTTACACTCCGATATTTGAGCCTGAGACATGACGTGAACTGAACAGGCTGCAACGAACACTTCATGCCAGTGGTTTCGCTAGCGCTCTATGGCAGAAGCTCCCTGCCACATCTTGCAAGCCTGGCAACATCAATTGCCATCATTCTGGAAATTTGTAATAGATAGCTTGCCACTGTTGCTGTCCCTGGAAACACATGGTCACATCATGTCTGCAGATACGTTGTGCCATTGTACTTGTGCGCATTTCACTGCACACAAACAGAAAAGCTTGGTGGAAATTGTTTGAGCTCACCAATTCAGCAGGCCATTGTGCATGCTCAGTTGCAATGGGAGATTGCTCGCGTGTTCTCACGTGTCGAGCAGTGTTCATGGCGCAGTCTGACAGACACGTTGAGGGATCACTGGTTGTGTCCAGAGGTACTTGGTACATTCACCACAATATGCAAATCCACTAGTCCACTTGATTTTCAGCGTTCAGTTGGCCTTGGATTCACTCTTCGGGCTTGTTCGCAATAAATGAGCAGTGTGATTCAGGATGAGTGTTACAAACAATATAAGCCAAGGTCATCATTTTTTTAAGTATCCAGGCTTCATAGGGCCACCAGTGAACAGGCATGTGTTGAGCATCGTCTTCAGGTCGTCGGGTGAGTGTCTGCACAAGAATTTACATTAGTCACTGCCAGACACAAGAAGCACCATCGCAATGAGAGTTGATTGGTGCAACAGCAACACCTAAAATGCTTCGCCGGCGTTTTTAACAGTTGCATGGACTCAAACGCTCTCCAGAATTGTGTGTATGGTTGAACCACCTCATCAACTATTTGCCTGTACACTTCTGACTTCAGAGAGGCATCTGGCAACACAAAGTAGCACTGTGTTGTGAATACTTTCTCAATCCTGGCGTTGATGCGCCGGCAGTGCTCCTTGACGACATCTTTTCGTGCCTGCATGCAGCAGGATACATGTTGTCGTCAACCAATGACAAATACCATGATTCCTCGACCCTATTGGCAGCATGAAGGACGACGCACATTAGCGGCCTCTGCGCTTCCCGCTGCAATGGCTTCAACCAGCGGCACCCACGTGCTCTGGAAGTAGTCATTCCGGAACTTTGACAGTTTCTTTTCCTGGTGCTCTGTCCAGGCAAATCCCAGAAGGTTGGGGAGCTGATCGTGCTCTGCAACAGCCACCAAAACAAAGCGCAGATTGTTCATCATTGCCAGGCTCACTGCCGCTGGGTCCTTCGACGCGGCATTCAGCTTCTGATCTAGATCACGCATCATGGCACTAATAGACTCGACAGCCAGTTTCTGAGGCTTGTCCAAGAATGGGAGTTTGCCCATGACCTCTGTCTTGAAAAGACTCTGCAACGCTCTGCAGGGTTAGATTATCTGTGTCGATGCCGTGTTGACGTGCCCTTCAGAATAGCACATGCAGTGACTGGCTAAGCAGAGATGAGATCTAGAGTTGTGCTGTGGCACAAATGACACCCAGGGATTGGTAACAGTGCCCTTGCACATTGCACTATAACCATCAAAGGGCATACTTAGAGGGCAACCCTGCCACGCAGTTTGAAACGCCGATCATACAAACACAGGAAATTCCATGGCATACATGCAGAACCTGGTCCACATGTGGCGTGAGCCGGAACCTGCTCCAACCCAGTCCAAGGGTAGCCCACGGGCCTGATTCAGATGGGCTGAGGACTCGAACGCCAGAAACGCACACCTTCAGGAATCGCATGACAAACGCTGTCTGCTGTGCGACGGTCGTATTTGTCCCGGAATCCTTCTTGAGCGGGGCTGGGTTGTTCACAATGGCGGCAGAGAAGCTCTCAACGCAGTGCCGCGCCTGAACATTGAGGTGTCCCAGTAGGTCATGGAACTTCTCCTTGAGTGGCTTGAGTGCCTCCACCTTGAACGCCTGCTTCATGATTGGTTGCACGAAAGGATCGTGCATGCAAACTATACCATCCAGCAGTGGAAAGAGCTTTTCTGGGCTAGCGCGACCACTGGCGAGTGCATAGCCCGCATCGACAACGCCCTTCACTGTCGCGGATACAATAGCATTCAGTGTTCGTGGCACTGCACCAGCAGGCACGATCTCATTTGCTAGCTCTGCCTCCCAGTGCAGCAACTGCGCCACCATCTTCATCTGGTGCGTCCACCTGCAACATGCGCATGCACGTTCCCACAGCAAGAATGTCGGTCCATTCCACAGGCGTAACGCACAAGCTGGGAGGGTTCCGGGAGTAACCGGCTGCCCTGCAAATTGCTGCCGTCCACACACATTCGCAGATATACACGACTGCAAGGAGATTGGCCTTCACAGCAGCTTCGGCGAATTGGATTCAAGGCGATGAACTTCCTGTGATGTCTAGAGCACATGGCCTCAGGCACTGTTGCAGTTGCAATAATGCACTAGCAGGCTATATGTACGCCTTCAGCATGATTTCGCCGTATGTGCATGAATTTCAGGCATTTGCTATTGACACTTGGGGCTTGCTATCAGGCTCGCTATCGTGCGATCCAGAGCACACAACAGTTGAATGCAAATGTGTGCATTTTGGCGGCCTGTGGAAGGATCCTTGATGTGCCTTGTACGCATTGCACCATTCAGCATCCTAAAACAGGTTCTTGTGGGGGCACAAGTCTCAGGACTGCAACAAGTGAAACCCAAAAACAAATGCAACAACACCAAGCTGGTCATGCCAACGTACTCTTGAACCTTGCGCTCTTGCTGTGCCGCTGCGGGTACTGCTCCCCCAGCTCCTGCAGCTGCGGCCTGCATCATACCAGATACGGTCTGCTGCCGTGCCTTGATGTATGACGTGAGGCAGGTATGATCTTCCGCTCGCAGCATCATGCCCATGATCTCGGACAGTGCTTTAACATCATTTCTCCTTCCGTTGAAAAACACGGCTATAGCATCAGCCCGATCTGCACTCCAGAAAGCGCGAGCATGATTCCCAGACTCTGAAACGTCTATGTAAATGGCAGATTAGGCTTCAGCGAACCTTTTGGGGACGCCGCAAGCAGGTCTTCAACAACCCTCGCACTGGGGATGACTGCATGAGCTTTCATCGTCCGATCGAACTTATTGGAGCACGTTGCTGTTGCTCGGGCCAAGCTCTCACGGTTCCTTGTCAGTGCAATCACTGCCATTGGCAAATGATCCAGCTGTATGAGGAAAGCATTTGCGTCCAGGGTTTCCCGCATCGCGGTCATCATCTCCTCGTTCCGGTCTGCACCTGGTCTGTTGATAGCTTTGTCCAGCTGCAGTAAAAGCGCAATTGAGCAAGCACATCCTGTGGCAACACGCAGGAGCATGTGTAGCTTGAAAGACTGGAAATCAAAGGAGCAAACCTTTTCGTGTACTTTCACACAGGCAAGTAGCCTTGAAACTTCGGTGTTGCATTGCGTGACGTTGGTGGACGTATTGGATAGTAAGGACGAATGTGCCTTGACTGGCTCAAACTTGCCCTTGACAACAGTCAATGAGTCTCCTGCCGCCCGCAACACCTGACATCCTTCCTCAACCAGTTGCTCACGCTCAGCGAGTAGTTCCTGAAGTTTGTCCACCCGTTGTGAGAGCGAAGCACCTTTCAGCGGGACTGTTGCCAGGTCCATGGCAATCCTGGAGGTCATGATAATAGACGTCCACGCCAAAGGTGCTATCTGCGATGCTTACGTCATGATCCAGTTGATCTAGATGCTAGATCAGCTGTATAGTTTGTGCAACTACAGGCTATTCATATTCATGCTCACGTCTACAACCAAAGGTTACGCGGTGCTTCACGCGGATGCACCCTTGCAAGGATTTGCCCCGCCATGGCAACGATGATAGTCTTGTCTTGGATGCTAGTGCTGCAACAATCTCGAGTGCGTGCTCTGCCTGTCGAGTTCGAGGCAAGCTGCACATGCATGTCACGGATATCGCTCCCCGGACAACAGTGGTTGGCAAAATTTCCTCAAAGAAACATATGGTTGATGAAGGACTGGCGAAATTCAGCACTGGTGTTAGCACTTCTCAACACTCGAGGCACATGATAACAACTTATACTTCAAGTTACACATGGGACGCAGCGCGTTCCACGAACGCACACAGGTCCCTAATGTCCAGTCATGAATGGACTTATGCAGCACTACGCTGCTCCCAGAACCCTCGGCCCCAGAACATTCTCGTACACGCCTGCCACCCCGACACGGACGCTCACATCATCACACCGGATCAGCATTGGTAGCCTTGGCAGCAGCACCTTGGCCCAAGCCTCCTCCGTCCCCCTTCGTTGCAGTGCCTGCAGTAATGCGCACAACACCGGGCCATTCCTGCGAAGGCTCCACAAAGCCCCCACATCCTCTCCACCCACATGCGATCCACATGACGCGCACGCACTCCGGAGAATGGACGCACACAGCATCGTCAGCCGCTCCTGCGCCTCCTCTGAACACTCTTTCGCCTCCACTAACGTTGGCAGTCGCGCCGCAGACTCTTGAAACTCATCTATCGTCCGCAAGTACGCCTTCACAAGCAACTGCCCGCCCTCATTCTGCTGCTCCAACCACGGCATCTGATGCCGCAATGCATCCGACCGCCCGTTCATCCTCACACCCTTCTTCCCATCTTTAACACCAGCCTCACCGTTCGCAGTGCAGCCGTTGCTAGCATGCCCACCGTGCGCCACGTTCAAGCGCCTGCCGTCCTCCCCAACACTCACGTCGCTCTCATGCATGCACACACTCGCTGTGCTGTCCCGCTGCGCCATCGGACTACCACCAGATGTGCTCACCGGCGCCTGCTCAATCTCGCAACACCCTGCCGCCAGCGCCTTCCTGTGCTCCAGCTCACACGCCATCTCGGCGTTGGCCCGTGCCGCGCGGTCCACCGAGTCCTGCAGCACCGCCAGAACCTCCAGGTGCACGGCAGGCGGCATGCAGCGGCCGCAGTGTGTCAGAATCTGCACCAGTGTCCGCTGCACCATCACCACCGTCATCTGCCGCTGCGGTAGCGCGACCGCCGCTACCTGGTCCATCGCGCATGCGTCCCGCAGCATGTCCGCCAGCGCCTGCCACCCGGGAGCGTCCAGCTCCGCGCCTCCCGCACCACCCAGCACGACTGACATCTGGTGCAGCGCAGCCACCCCGGCGTGCACAGCCTCCACGCTGTCCACATGCAGCAGCGCCAGCAGCGACCCCAGCAGTGTGCTAAGCGTGGGTGCGCCCAGCGCTCCATACTCCGCAATCAGCAACGTCCACAGTGACGGCAGGTACGTCTGGAACCGACTGAGCAAGCGGCTCAGAGATTGTGGGGGCAGATACACCGACAGCCCCTGCCTCGCTGCTGGCACCAGGTCGCCAGCAAACAGCGCCTCGTGAACCGCCTTCAACGCATCCTGCAGCGTTTCGGGCGCCCATGACGCAGAGAACTTATGCAAAAGGCGCATCGCCTCCTCAACACCCTGGTCAGCCACCGCGTCGTGCGAGGCGTGGGTGGCAATGAGAGCGTATGCATGCACAATGCTCGCCCATGGCGTCGCCGCCGTCGCCTGCAGCGGCTCCAGCCATGGCTCAGCTGTGAGCAGGAGCTCCAGGGCGGGCTGTACAGCGCTAACGCCTGAGGTTACGCTCACATCAGACAGCTGTTGCTGCAGCAACGGCTGAAGCGAGGGCGCCGAAGTGTCCTCACTGACGCTACCATTCTCTGACGGTGATTCCTGCAGCTCGCTGCGCTGCTGAATGAAAACCTCATGCAAGTGTGCTGAAAACTCGCCGGAGAACAAGGGCCGATTAGTTGGCAAACAGACACACGATCGTGGTCAGTGAGACAGGGCAGACGATGCACATGTGGTTGCTCAGTCGGTTCCAGACGTACCTGTTCCTGTTGGTGCTGAGCTTGTGGCACGGATGCTTAAGTTTTTCAAAGCCATGGTTTATCATTTCTGCAGCTGGTATTGTCCCGGGAATGATGGGCACAAGCATATTTGCCAGGGTGTGCACCGGTGTGGCAGCATTGTGCCATTGCAGATCAGAAACATTGCGTGCCCGTGTGCTCAACACAGCACGTTGAGAACATTACGCACCATGGTACCAATCCGCTGACGGAGCAACACCGCTGTCATGGCATCTATGCACTTGAGGGCTGCAAAGCACAGGTGAGGGTGCGACTCCAGGGTGGCGGCAATGACGGAAAGGCCCAACAGCGCTGGTGTGACGGCCTGGAAGCATCCAGCGGTCTCTGCGGCAGAGATGGCCTCTGCAAGGGTGGACAGGCCCTCCTCGATAACATCCAGCTTCGCGTCACTCAGTGCCTGCCAGATGGCACGCACGATCTGTGCCCAGCCAGAGCCAAGGTGATTTGGGTACTTCTGCACGAAACAGCCAGGCTTTGTGATCAAGCTTTTTGAACTTTGTTGCTTGGGCTGTTTTTTTCAGCTACATCGCACATCTTGTACAAGACCACAGGGACCAGCAGATCCAGGATAAAGAGCGTCGACACTGTGAACAGTTCAGACAGTGTGGCTCAAGTAACAGTTGTCAGTGTCACGAATGCCACCGTGGGCTGCTCCACATGGCAAGTTGAGCACTGCCGCAGTAGCCAAGATCTGAGGGGACACCATGTCACTGGCAGAGGAGACAGAACCTGAAGGAAGTGCTTGAGGCAGCCCAGAGCCATGCACCTCACATTTGCACTGCCAGCATGCCGCAGTGTCTGCAGGAATGGCTCCAGAGCCTGCTGTTGCCAGTTGAAGAGCGTCAGCTCAGATCGCTGCAGCAGGTGTGCGGCCAGTTGCTTCAACGAGTCGAGCGCCAGCATCGCAACCCCCGGGTCCTCATGGCACGTCGCAGATACAAACTGTGGCCCCACAACTGCCCATAGCCGGCCCCACACCAGCCGGATGCGGTCCATGTTGAGGAAGAGACACTCTGTGAGACGCTTCAGGCTCGTCACACGGGGAGGCGCGCCTGCCAGGGGCTCAAGCTCCTGATTCGTGACCGCGCACAGGGACTGGAAGAAGTGCAGCGCGTTCTGGCCGTCCAGCGATGCGCTGCGTGCAAATACGGCGTTGATCTGCTCAACGCCATCCGAGCTGCACGCAAACGCCTGCAGCGCCGCGCCCAGCTGGTCCATCGCTACCGCACGCTGCCGCAGCGAGCCGGACAGCTGCGGTCGAAGGGACGGCGAGCGCGGACGGCCACTCCGTGGTGACGGCGAGAATAGAGCATCCCGGGACCGCTGCACACTGCTGCCACTGTCCGCCACCATCAGACCTGGCAGCCAGGACGTGAGGCCTGAGAATGCGCTGCGCACGCGCTCCTCCACATCCACGAGGCTGTTCATCAATGCGGTTTCTGGCAACACAGAGCCTTCCCGCGTCGGTTCACGCGCTGTCCCTGGAGACCGCGGTGTCCGCGGCGACAGCATGCCGCTGTCTGCGCGCTCTGCCGCAACCGCCTCTGCCAACGCCTCCAGCACGCTGATGCACCGTAGCACAAGCCACCAGGTCGGTCCGAGGATGAGCCCCTCGGGCCCAAGTGCGATGTCCATGAGAACTCGCAGCGCCTGCATCTGTCGTGCCTCGGCACGGGAGCCTGGCGCCGCAGGTGAGTACACGCCAGTAGCGGTGGTGAGCATCGACACGGCGTCATCTGTGAAGTTATAGTGGCCCGCGGTCGACGACATGCGGATGGCTACGCGGACAGCCTCCAGAGCGTCAGAGTATGCCTTGGGCGAGGTGGCACCCAGCCGTAGGCCTTCCTTGATGGTGTCAAGAATGCTGAGTGATGATACCTGCAAGCCAGTCAGGCGATACCATCGCGGAAAAGCTGTCGCAGTCAAGTCACTGCCAGTTATACCAGGCCCGTGGAAGCTGCGTTCGATCATTCAGGGAATCAAGCGGAAGTGTGCTTAGTGGCAAGTGCTTCACCGTTTGGAGGTTGCACAAGCGACACACCTGAAGGATCCCTCGGACATGCTGGCTGGACGTGGCGGTGTGCCACTTGCTGGAGCTGACAGCGAGGCTGAGCTTAGGTGGCCTCACCTCCTGCCGCAGCCGGCGGGACACAGTATGGGTTTGGAAAGAGTCGATGAATGCTGATAGCCCGAGTGCGGCGGCGAGGCGGTCCGGGTGCAACAGCCGCTTCCGGGGCGTTGTGGGTGCTTGGCTAGGGGCCGATGGTCGGCCAACCATGCGGATCTCCTACATGCAGATACACTTTAAAAATGTGCGGAATCTGAACCAGTACGGCCCCAGCTGACTACACAAAGGCCACCCTGTCGATCTCAGCTCATTGCAAACCTCAATCCCGCTTGCAACTGTTAAAGGCAGCACAGACTAAACAGCCGGCGAGGTGCCACCCTGTAGGTCAGTGCTGCAGGAGCCATTTGCAACCGCGCGGCGACTGTTATGCAAAGCTCCCTGATCCCATGGACATAAGACTACGTTGACTCGTGTGCATGACGGCTGCATTACGGCAAGACTTCCTGGTTTGGCAAAGTTACCTTGGCCCCAATCCGGTCAAAGATCCCCCGGAGGTCAGCCTGGGCGAGCACCGGCACCGGCTCGCCGTCTTCGCCTCCATCGCTGTTCATGTCTACAAACGTCTCAAACCCAAGCATATGGTCTGCCAGGGGATTATGAGTATCTGTGTTCAGCATGATAGTAGCAAAAGCCAACCGGTATGCATCTTCTGCAGCACGGAACATTCCGGGATTCTGGCGGCAGAATGCTTCAGCAAATTTCTCCATGATACGGTCAATTTGCTGCGCCTCTCCTGGCAGCTTAAACTCGCGGAGTAGCTGCCTGAGCGCTTCGTCAAAGCGCATGTCACCAAGGTGTTCCTACATTGGGAAAGTACACGATGCCTATGGAATGTCCGATGACGTGCCCAGCTCGTTTATGCAGCCACAAACATGTGCACGCAGCATCTGCAGCTGGTACAGCGCGTGCATGTCCGCACATGAACATGCTCGCTTGCAATGTTCCTGGTGCTCACAGACTAGAACAAAATGATGACTCCAGACAGCTCAGTCCTTCTCGCCCGATAATTGCTCATTCTACAATGCCCAAGAAATTTGGTGAGTAGCGGGGAAGATGGCAGGGTTCAAACCTGATCTATGTACTCATGCATTATGGCCACAGCAGCTGGGTCAGCCATGCCAAATAGCTCCCCCAGGGCATCGCGGTCAAGTAGCTGCAGGTTCTCTCGCAACCAGGCCGCCACAACACCAGGCTCCTCCTGCAGCACACCCTTTCTCTGCAGGAGCCGCACCGCCTTGAGCGGCTTCTTACAGAAAAGCCGCAGCCCCACGTCTCGCTTGTCCTTGATAGCCTTCGCCTCCTGCAGCCGGCCATAGCAGTCAACAATGGAACAGCACACCTCATTCCAGGGCCCAGCTGGCTCTGACTGACCCCTTATACACGGCTACCTTCTAATCCATGCATACAGCCACATCAACAGGAGCCGTGATGCTGTCCAGCCCCAATTGCTGCAAACGCCAAAACCCATGGCGTTGTCCCATATTGCCAGTAAGACAGGAACAGTCAGAACGACCAGAAGCGCCAGG
This sequence comes from Ulva armoricana, assembly GCA_032360965.1. NCBI lineage: Eukaryota > Viridiplantae > Chlorophyta > Ulvophyceae > Ulvales > Ulvaceae > Ulva > Ulva armoricana. The sequence goes on from JAUMHO010053366.1 coordinate 14,157, forward strand.
CTTGCATGGATTGTGCTGTGTATGTCATGGAGCGAGCACTATTACACAGCATGCATGACAGGCATAGTGGCAGACCTCGATCTCAGCCTCGGATCGCTGCAGCGTCTCCGACGCGTCAGCATGCCCATCAGACGTCTCCTCCATCCGCGGCTCTGCCGCACCCTCCAGCGCAACCATCCAGCCATCTAGCGAGCGCAACACCAAAGCAACGCATGCAATGGCGGCGGCACGCACCCCAATGCCCTGCTCGCCGTCAGCTGCAGCGTCGTCCGCCCCGACCGCGACTCGCTGCAGCCCGTGCATCCACCGCTCAAATATGTTCACAGAGTGAAGGTCACAGTCATAGTTGACAAAAAGATCGACCATGAGCTGTGGCTCCCCGGCAATGCGTGCAGACGCCTCCAGAGCCGATGTCACCACGGCGCCATGTGCAGCCTCCATCTCCAGCGGCTTGTGCAGCAGGAGTGGAAAGAACGCGCCCAGCTCGGCCTTCAATGACAAGCGGAGGGGAGTGCGGCAGAGCATGCACGCAAAAAGCCGAGGAGCGAGAGGGAACGCAGACGGGTCCTCCATCGCTGCTGACCGCAAGAGGACCATGCACATCGGCTGCCGCAGCGTCATCCACGCCCCCGCTGACACGCTGCCCCAGGGATTACCAGTACTTTCCATCACCTGCAGACAGTCTGACCACTTGGATCCCGACGTGCACGCCGGTAAACGCCAGGGCGAAGGTTGCAGGTGCATGGGGCTCGCTGCAAGAGCTGCATGTGTGGTCTTAACCGCCCATGTGAAATGAGGCTCGCTGCAAGAGCTGCAGGTGTGGTCTGCACCGCCCATGTGCACACAGTTCCAAGATTCACGCGATCCCAGGAATGCATACATTCTGGTCGCGGAGACGCATGGCCATATGCACTGTACACTGCAGGTGTGATGGATACAACCTGTAGCCACTAAATCGGCCAGTTAAGACGGGCTTGAGAGGCTGCAACTCGCGAGCAACTGCCTGAACGAGTCGTTGGTGCAGGTAGTCTGAATCACATCTGAGTAGGCAGTGATGATGCTTGTGACACAAGAAACACGCCACTGCACCACAACAGCATGCTTTCATGGCACGGGATGATCCAATGCCCTCCCGCCAACATGAATCAAGCTTATCCAATGCTGGAGCCAGACAGGCTTCAATCACCATGTCAGTGCACATAGGCAACACCCACTTGCTGCAACATCGATCAGCATCTCTTTCGTGTGCCATGCACAGCAGTGGTAGCAGAGCACCTTCAGGAGGATATCAGATGCAAGGTGCCGGCCTGCGGCAATGTACACATCACTCTCTGAGCCAGACATCCGGCGCCCTGCCAGGCGACACAGCGCCGTCAACACCATGATCAAGTCTGCCTCCAGCACATCTACCCGCGGACGAACATTGATCCCGGATTTTGACGATGCCAGAGACCTGACTGAAGCCCTGCGCTTTACAGAAGGCTGTGCCCCCAAGGATGCTGCTCTCGCCAGGTCCCCAGTGCTTCCGGTTCGGTGGGATTTTGCTGCTGCTAGATCGCTGCTGCTACTGTGGCCTTTGGTAAGGTCGGTTGCCCCTCCTGTGACACTGGCCCCTGAGAAGGTTGCTTGAGGGAGGCTGCGGGACGTTGAGGATGAGCGTGACAGTGTGGCGATGGGTTGGGCGCCATTGGAGAGGGCCCCGGGGGAACCACCTGCCGGGATGCCCTCAAATGCAGCCTCCAAGCCCTGAAGGTCGCACTGCTCTGCCAGTGCAAACAGCTGGGCTGTGCGGGTAGTGGCTGATGTATTGTAGTCACGAGGTGTGAAGTTGGCTAGAGCGGCCTCATTGGGTGGAGCAGCGCGCGAAGGAGATGAGGGAGGCTGCGGCAGACTGTCGGCAGGGGCTGGGAATGCGCTTGTAGCGACCGCGGAGTGCCTGGCTACAGCTTGCGCGTTCGGCGACAGGTCTTGGCCTTGATGCAGTGGGAAGGCTATTGATCTGACGGTGTGGCGGACAACAGTATTACATATCTGCATTACAAACCCAGGTGTGCACTACAGCTGGATTGTGGGTTGAAAATTGCGCGATGCAGCGATGAGCCACATGGCACTGCCTTGCCATGTTGGCATGACAGCGATCTGTGCGCACGTGGGACCTTGAAAGAGTACGCTGGAGCGTGTAGCGACTTTGGCACACCTGAAGCAGTGCATTGTGTGCAGTGAGGGAAATCATCTTGTCATCTGTCGCAATAGCGAGGTTAAAAATGATTTTGAGGCATTGCACGAGCGCTTCACCATGAACAATAAAATACTCGGACATTGCTATTGTTAAAAGGGCCTGAATTACGCCCAGATGGACCTGACTGCTCATCGAGTCGGCACACACAGAGACTGTACGAATAGCCTGGGTCACTAAGTTGTCCTCTGCCAGTGCCCCAGTGCTAGATGTTTCTCCATGCAGCCATGCATATGCTACCTGCATGACGGGTTTCTCGACTAAAGTGTTTACAAGCGGTAGACCTTGAAACGTAGTGAGCATCGAATCAGGCTGAAGCAACTCCATCACCTGCAAGATAGCACAGGTTCACAGAGCGTACCAGCTTGTGCAGCAGATTTAGACATACTTCTTGCACATTGGGGTGAGCCATGCCAGTTGTTTTGTTGATTATTTTCAACATCTGCGCGGCCATTTCCGCAGAAAGCGGGGTGGACAGTGTCCCCTCGTCACGGGCTTTGCTGATTTGTCCTGTGTTCAGCGCGCCGGACCATTCAAGACATTATCAATACTTCCGTGTAACATTTCATAGCCCCAAATTATGGAAAACAACGCCATCCCAGGTACAGTAAGACGCACCCAGCACATTTTCACAGAGCTCCCGCACGCTGCGCGCCTCTGCCGTGCGCCCTCGCACATCGGTAGCAATCTGTTTGATAGCTTTACTGACAAAGGCGTCGAAATTCGTTTGTTGGCTCCCCATTGGCTAAATGAGCCTTCCGCCCTAGCACGAAGACGCTGAGAAAACGATGTCAACAAGAATGTACAGCTTCAGAACTCACAAACAGATCAAAGGGTTAAATATGACTGAGGAGTACATCAAATTCTTCCGCGTGTGCCCATGTGGATGAGTCGTAACACAAGCAACAGCCAAGACTGTGCACACCGCGCTGGGGAAACGTCTTGAGACCCGCTCAATTCACTGTGCACATATTGGCAGACTTCATATAACGCACAAATTCACGTGAGCAGGCGATGCAAAGTGCGCGTGACGTTGAGCGCGTCGAGTACGCTTTCGTGCACAAAGAGAGCAATCTGGAACGCAACGAACTGCCTGAGACACACTCATATGATCACAATAGATACTTAGCCCTGATTGGGTGTGCCCGATGAAGATTGCATGCATCGACGTCCCTTCCGCGGTACCGCAACGTTGCAGGCTCAAGAGTGTGAACTATATGCATGCGCGGTCACGATGGCGCTTGTACGCACAAAATGTGCATCCAGTGAACAGCTGACGATCCAAACACAGCCGGTAAAATAATGATGATGTTGTGATAATGTTTACCGGCACTTACAGGTAGCAGTGATGTGAGCTGGCTGAATGCGATCCCTACCTGCACACAGCTTGGCTGGTTTTTCACGGGAACAGCGTTGTTTGGGCAGACACAGGGGATCAGGGTGCTGCACACCAAAGTAAGTCAAGGTTTTGTCCCCAGTTTACCCCGCTCCCTGAGGCATGAGAGAAGTTCATATGTAGCAGCTCTCTTGCTCGAACTTCCGCATCCCCCATTCACACCGCCGCCAGCGTGACCGGCCAGATCCCTGTAATGTCCTCAACCTTCGCCACCCCAACCATTGGACCAGGTCCAAACCGGGACCCCTGCACTGGTAGTGTCCGCGGCAGCTGTGCCCTGCATGCTTGGTGCAGGGTTCCAACACACACACTAAAGGCTTTGTAGACATCGTTGCCTGTGTTGAAACAATGATAAGAATTTTGAAATATCAGTTTGTACTTTCGCTCGTGATAGCCTGGTGTCATAGATGATCAAGATTGCGTGCAAGCATGTGTGCACGGAGTGACTTGCATTTCAGCAGCGTCCACTCAGGTAACGTGCACATTCTTGCTGATGTAACACGAGGTCAGCAGTGAGCCAACTGGGTGGGCCACACGTGAAATGTACCCACAGTGCATAGTGAGTGATGCAAGGATGCTGGGCAACATGTGCACGTGCGTTGCCAAGAGGGTGCACTGCGCCTTGGGCATGGTTGAATACACACTCCGATCAAGCGATGCATAGCTGAACGTCTAAATCTACAGATGAATCACTGGTAAGAGAAAGATTCATCGCTTGGCTGTGCTCAGCCGAGGTGAGATGGGCACAACTGGGATTTTGCTACATAGCATCACTGCATCAAACACCTTTGCGGAACAGCCTCGTGGACGCCTACAACAATCCAAATACATATGAATGCGATGTATGAACTGTGTTGTTGTGAGTGGCGTAGGCACCACAACACAGGCAAGTCATGGATGTGGCTGGGTGTCTACATGGCTGCTGGTGGGAGTCGACCGGCACAAGACATACACGATGGCGCAGAAACCTCAGGAACTAAACATCGAATCCTTCCTTGCGAAGGCAGGCTTTGTGTGCCTCGATCATTTTTTGGCACCGGGCATCTTCTTCACCTGCATTTCAACATAACATTTCTACAAATTGACAGCAGCCATCACAACTCCTGCAGTTGCATCCTCCATCGCACGTACCGTTCATAGCTACGCATTCATCCCGTGCTGCCTGTATAGAACCGCAGAAGTCAAGGAACTGTCTCTGAATCTAGCACACCATCCAGTCACTCAGCAACACCACGTCACACCTTGGTGGCTGGACAGGCACAGCAGATCTTCAGCTTCGGCTTTTCGGTGGGTCTGTCTTTGGGTAGAAACGGGATGTAGTCCTTCCAGCCCATGCTCACGACCTTACGCTACGTTGATGCCAACACCACAACAGATGACTGTAGACAGCGACAGTGGCAAGGCGATGAAACAGATGAGTTACTCTTCAGACGATGGTGCATAAGCTTCGAAATGGCATGGATGTACGCCCTTGGCCCCAACGCAAAACGTGTGCAGGGCCAGTACCGTGTGCGAGCGAGTGGTGTGCACCTGAAGCCATATGCCGATGCCAGGTGGCAGGAGCGAGAACCGGCGCGCAGTGGCAAGACCTTCAGGATTTTCATAGTCATGATGGAGGTTAGCGGTAATTGGAGCAGTACTGACGTCCATGCTGACCGCAGTGTCGCTGAAACGCGATCATGCTCTCGTTCATGCTGCCAGTTCCTCCGTTGGCCCAGCTGCTATTCATGTGCTATAGAAACCGCGTTGGTCAGCTGGCGCCATCACAGACGCTGAAATATGGTTGACAATGTATCAAAGTGTAATTGTGTGACGTCCATCAAGAGCTTTCAAGGAGGCTTCCCGAGCCCCTGGGGAGGCCTCCCGAAGGATGTTCTTTCTCGCGTGGTACTTAAGCTACCGGTGGATGACATTCTACGGCTGTCATGCACTTGCAAAAGCATGCGCGACGTTGCCATGAGCGACAGCGATGTGTGGTTCCCCCTCACAACTCGTCTAATGGCCAACCATACCAGACCCGCGCTATGGATTTCACACAGAGGAAGCTCAGATTCGGGTAGACACGCGTCGTGGCCATCTAGTACTTACCGGTGCGCATTGCAGAGCATTCAGAAGAACTTCTGCCCGTCGTATTGTCTGTATACCCCGGTAGGTCCCTGATCATAGCTGTGCTTGGGAGTGCAGTCAGCTATACTTCACCCTGAAGCCATTCCTACTCCTGGATGGATTGTGGCTGGGCACTTCACTCTACCAGCGGAGCCCAGGAGCTCCGCCAGATCATACCTTTGCTTTCAAGTGGACCAGCTCTGCGCTCGTGTGTTTGCGCCTACAGGACCACGTGCAAGGCGGTCATGAAGACTGCCAACTATGGAATGTTTATTTTGTCCTGCGCAAATCTTCAACCGCAGCACCCGAGCTGGAGTCGATCGGCCACGACTTGTTCATCATGAATCCTGTGCGTCCTGCAGAGCATGTTTTGTGACTTGAACCTGAACGCCTGAAATATCACGTGTCAGTAAGGATGAATCCAGAGACCTGAACTATGAACATCTGGTATCCCTTTGTCCATGGGTCCGTAATCATCCAGGTTTGCATTGCAGGGGGCGGCCAAGGCCCTGGAGCGCCCGTCACATGCTGCGCAGCAGCACTGTGCAGCAGCAATTGGTGTGCGCACAAGCCCCGTGCTAGGCTCATCCCCACCTGGTAGCTTCGAGAGTGAGCTGCTGACCTTTATGTCCGGGCAGCGTGAGCGTCCCCGCCAGGGACGGCGCGCCAGCCGGCGGCAGGCAAGTGGCACGCCTGGTGTGTGGCCAGAACGTATGCACCTCCGCCGCGCCGCACCTATGAACGCAATCGGCACGCGGGGAGTTCTTGGACTGTGGAGCCTGGTTCACCACAACTCGCTCCACAATCCAGCCATCTCGACCATCGAGGTGCAATTCTTGGGTGGTGCCGCACCAAGACGCATCCAGGCGAGTGCTGTCGGGGTGTCTACAACAAGTGAGCCGCTGTGGTCAGTCCAACTAGAGTGGACGAAAAATTCCGGAGGCAGCTATGAGGAGGGCATACATGAAATGCACGTCGATGTGCTCGAGCAACTTGATGCTCTCCCTGAGAAGTTCTCGTGCGGCTTCCTTAGCTCTGCCAATGGGCAGACTTGTGACACATTGCAAGACCTTCTGAAATCCATGGATTTGGAGTTGTGCCAAGATGAAAGTGTCAACCAGGCCAGCTGCAACGGGGGGGACTTGCTGCCATCTGATGAAGACTCGCCTATGCCCTTGATGCATGGTATGGATGGATTGAATCTAGAACCTTCCGCAGGCAGGTGGGAGGTTCTGAAAATTTTCTCTGGCACAGAGTCAGTGAGTGGAGCAAGCATTGCGTTGATGGAGTTGCTGACTCCCTCCCAGCAATGCAAGCGCCTGCTGCTGTCACATCCCGATGGGTTGCAGTTGTTCGCCCGCTTGCAGCTTCATTAACGCGCTGTATGACACTGTTAAAGGATGAATGACAGCTATTCAGAACTGAAATGAAATGCATTGTAAAGAGTTATCATTCCTTGAGATAGCATAAACCAACATAAATTCCGTGCTGGCGGTGTTCAAAAAGTCCAGACGGTTGCCTGTCTGCATGTTCTAAAGTTGCGACTCACTGAGAAAAGGGTCGCTGATGCCGGATCCCTCACTACTCGCTCTTGTATGTTGCGCACTTGCAACTGGGATAGTCCCTGTCCCCCCAACCGACAATGACCTGGTGTCATGTGGTTCTGAAATTTCAGACACGCGGTGCAGTGCTGAGTTACGTGCACCTACTAGGGTTGAATTGCCGCCATGACTCAAGTCATGTGGCACATCCACCTTTATCATCTCTGATGGACATCCAATGTCCCTGATGTCTTCATCTAGATTGACCGTGTCCGTCAAGAACGGATCACTGAAGTGCCTCTCCATCGGCATTGCCTGCACGCTGTCTGACCGGTGCCGACCAGTCAGACTGAGGGACCCAACAGATGCAAAGCCGCGCCGGAAACTTGTCTGTCCCTGCTGGCCAGGCTGCAGTGCGCGACTCTGTGCTGACGGTAACTGCAGCGTGATGGACGCAGTTCCATCACGAACGGAACTGTTGACCTGCGTGTTTGCAAGATGTGCGGTCTGAGAGTAGACCATGCTGACAGGCCGTGCTGCGTCCTGGGCGCGCTCGTCAACCGTTTCATCTAAGAATGGATCCTGTGTGTCCTCCGCATGCGGGAAGAACCCTAGCGCAGCGTTATGATCCATCACCCGTGCCTCTACGGCACTACAGGCAGCGATGCCATCGGCCCTCGTTTGCATCATCCCTGCGTCTCTGTACAGTTGCGGGGATAGCGAGTGGGACAGCATCAGATCACCCTCCGGCCCAAAGTGCGTCACAACAGCTGCCTGCTGAACCGTGGCCCCGACCGCTGCAGGCCCCACCGAGCTGCCGGGGCCGCCTGGCCGAGCATCCCCTGACCACGGCTGCGATCCTGCATATCGACTCGTTGCTGCTTCTGTCGGGCTTGGCGACCGCACGGGCATGCCGGCACTGCCACGCGTTGATGTGCGCAAAGGACTCGCATCTCCAGAGCGGCGGCTTGACGATACTGCCGACTCGTTGGCACTCACTTCATACGCGGAGCTGTGGCTGATAGCCCCTGGACCGGCCCCAGAAGCTGAACCATGTAGCGGCGCGGCTGCCGGAACCGCTGCTGGTTCCAGGTCCAAGTTCATGGACACGTTTGCCAGTGGTGACCGGCGCCCGGTACCCTCTGGGGCAAACTCAGACGTCGGCTCTGGAGATCGCGCACGGGAGGAGGCCCCCATGCTGAGCATGCGGGCAATGCGCTCCAGATCTGTGTCGTTCTGTGCGGACGGTGCGGTTCCACTCGATTGATGTGCACCAGAGGAGGCGGTGGCAGCGCCACGGCGCGTGCGGACGACATGGCTGCCTGGCGCACGAGACTTTTGCTTGGAGTGTAGCACAACCGGTCCTGAGAGAGCAGCCCTGCACCAGCCCGGGCCTGCTCAGCTATACTCAAATTTGACTGCTATCTGGCACCAGTAAGACCGCTCCCTCAGGAAGGCCGTTCATCTCCATTCACATTAGGACAGAATTCGAAGTGACATGACAGGCAACGCATCACGAAAGGGCGCAATGCTCAAGTCTGGTGCGCACGCCCATGATGGATGCAAAAACCAGGCCAAGCTTCTTGACGCAACAGCGGAAAAATCGCACAGTTGGCGGGAGTTCAGGGAGGAAGTGCCATTGACACGGTAGCGGCCAGAAGGGCCATCGCCAGCGGTGCCCTGGTGGCCGTCAAAGCTGCCAGTGATCTGGCTATTGTTTGCACTTGCCTCGATGCTTAGCAACCGAGACGCAAACGGACTACTGGCATGGTTTGTAGCATGTCTTGACAGCGGAGACCGGGACTGCTGAGGCGTGGGTGCTTCAGATGATGACCTTGAGCGCACACCACTGCATACAACCCGGCTCTGAATGAATGCTGTTCTGCACCGCTGATGGCTGTGTACTCAGCACAGCGGCTGAAAGCACAAGCACATGGTCAAGCCCATGCCATACATGCAAAAGGAGAATCCCGCACAAGCCTGGCCTGTGTGCATCAAAGGTGACAAGGATCGTACTCCTGGGGCGGTGTCGGAGGGCGTGCAACGGTGCCACTCTTGCGTAGCGCATCCAGCTGCCAGCTCTGCTGCAGTAGCGGTGGGTCATCCGCCGCGCTGAACGCTGACGCCAGCAGCTGCGGCTGCATCGTGGTGTGTGCTCCGTACGACACAGGCTGCAGGGCTGTACCGGGTGGGTGCCCGGCAGTGTGTGCCAAAGCCGCATCCTGTGCCGGCAGGACCATGCTGCCGACCGGTGGTGTTTCTGGGCCACCGGACTGGTAGCGGCTGGGAAAAGACGATGCTACATCAGCTGTGTCCGCCGCACTGGCGGTTGAGTCTAGGTGCGATTGCGGGGGTGTTGGCACGGCTAGCCGCTCGCCATGGGACCTGTTGGACACGCTGACGACATCATGGGCGTACGCCTGCACAACAAGCCCCCCCCCACTGCCAGGCTGATAGTACGTTGAACGCCCGCGCCACAGTACACGCCTCGTGTAGGCGGCACCACATACGATTGAGTGCATTTGTGCGTGATGATGCCCCGCATGGCATCCGTGCCTGCGCGCTGAAACACCTAATCCTCTATGTTGCCTCGTACTCCGCCTAGTGTGACGGTTCACAACTGCAAAGTTGCTGCAAAGTTCTGGGCTGCCTGTGCCTGTGCTTGCACAGTCCAGAGACAGTGGGCGTTGTAGCAAACAAAAACACTGGAGGAAAGGAAGGCAAGGGCACACCGCAGCTGCAGCGCCAGGCTGTGAAAATCGCCCATTTCCATGCCAACGCCGCCGACTGAGCCCACAGAATCGGGGCTGCTGCTGCACGTCGACTCCCCCCACCTGCAGCCCCATCGAGTTCCCGCCCAGGCTCCCACCTGCCTCCTCCGCCACGTCATCGTCGTCTGACAGCTCACGCATGCGCGGCGGCACAGGCGGCACCTCTTGCCGGCTGCACGGCCCGCAGCGATACAGCCACAGCAGTAACAGCAGTAGCAGTAGCAGAAACGCGATGATCGCCCCAAAAATGATCCCGAACTTCTGTGCACGGCTGAGGTAGTCTTTTGGGTTTGCTGAACCCGAGCAGATCGCTGAGTCGCGAGTGTCACGGAAGGTGGGCTCCTTGCACTTGTCCTGCGCCAGCTCATCGCCACAGTTGCGGACAAACGAGTTGCACGACTCCATGCACAGCGGCAGTTCTACGTCCGTGCCGTAGGTGCACTCGCGGAAGACGCTGAAGCACGCCAGGATCTCCTGTGCCAGCGAGCACTCCTCGGAGCCCGCTGCGGGACTGCTGGGGTCACTTGGCTGCCAGCGTGCCTTCTCGCGCACCAGTTTGTCCCGCAACTCGATGACCTGTGACGCTAGGTTGACCGATGGTACACACACGTGTGTTGTCTTGGCGAACTCAAACGCTTTTGTACACTCGAACAGGACACCTCGCAGCTCCTCCACGGGCACACACGAGCGCCCATCGGTTGAGCACTGGCGTTCGCACACATCTCCAACACAATGGTAGCCTTGGCCCTGCAAACCGGCTCTTTGATGAGGGTCACGGAGCTCTCATGCACTCAAATGAGTGAAATCTTTGTTGTCAATTCAATGCCAGTTGCAATTCTGGGGACCAGTGTCTTGGCGATGAGCTGCTGATCCTGCCCTCACTCACGATGGCCCTTGAACAGGGTGATCACAGAAGCGCCGTCAGTGACAGCAGTTCCAATTGCAGTCAGAATGGCGACGATGCACATACATCAATCATGCAATGGAGAACCGGTGCGCTGCAGGATGCTTGATACTGTGGAGTGTATTGCCAAGTTCAAACCACAGTCACTGTGACGCTGCAATGGAGATGAAGAGACACAGTGCCACACCAGCAGGGCGCAGTCGCGAGGGCAAAGGGGCTCCGGTAGCCTGCAGTCGACGCCCGTGAACCCTTCCACACACTCGCACTGACCGTCCATGCACATGCCACCAGCGGCCGTGTCTGCTTTGTCTGCCACATCCCCGAGTGAGGCTGCTGCTGTGCAGACATCACCAGAGCACTCATACACAGAGCAGTCATCTCCGCTCCAGCCGGGGTTGCATTTGCAGGAGTATCTGTTGCTCTCACTGCCCTCACTCTCACAGGTGCCGCCAAATGGGTCGTTGCAGTTGCCAGGGCATTGCAGTGCAGGCAGGCGCTCTGGACAGGCAGCTTGCATGCTGGGGCAGGTCAGGTTGAACAGCTGCAGGCGTGAGCTGAGCTCCACATTGACAACTGTCTGCATGCATGTCACTAACAGTGAACAATGAACCAGCGGTGTGTGCCTGAGCACTGACGCATTGATGTGGCCACGCAGCATACAGGAAGGCGGTTTACAACTGGGAGTGGCTGGATGCAGCTGTCACTGTGCACTGACAGGGCACTGACAGGCCTATCCACTCCAAGAAAACCAGTCAGCTCACAGCTGCAAGGCATCTGGGATGCATCTGCGGCAATCATCTGCTGTTTCTGCATCACAAAGGTTCACGATTGAGCACAGCTGCAGGCAGGTTGGAAGGTGGACAGGGCGCACCGTACTGCTGAATGGGCAAAAATACTCCTGATTGTCCACGGTGACATTGACGCCGTTGGGCACGCACTCATACTGCAGGCACACGGCCTCCTGAACACGGCCTCGCGCCAGTTCAAAGCACATCGAGTTACTGCTGATCTGCTCAGGAATAACCCGGCTGCCATTGAAAAACTGCACACATTTGCGTCACATCAATCACAAAACTGTGTCAGGTGCCTCGGCACTTCACTGTATCAAGCACCTTATCCTCATGGTACTTGCACTCGGAGCACACGGGCAGCGACATGTGAAGTGTAGTTGGAACATGCAGGCTACAATTGGGCACTGTAAATCTTATATGGGGGCACAATGCATCAATGAAGTACATGAATTCGTACCACATCGGCCAGCCCCGTCCGGCAAGAACCGAGCTGCCGCACAGGATTCACGTAAGTAGAGAATGACGAGGGCGACAAGTCACCGATGGTGTCTGGGCTGACGCAGAAACCCTTAAATTCAGGGTCATAAGAGCAAGATATCCGCTTCGGTTCATCAGACATTGCGTCACAGTTGTATGCCTGCACGCCAGTAGTAACAGAACTGCAACATTTGCGAGTGCAGTCCTGTGCAGCATAATGGCCAGTGCAATACAGCACATACAGCAGCGGTGCGAGGGGAAAGTTGAGTGAAGGTGGCGGGTGCATGCTGCATGTTGGTACGGTGCAGGCCAGCATGTCGTGTGTAGCCAACACATGCAAGAACAACAACAGCATGTCGCAGCCCCTTTCACCAACATGGCACCACATGGCGCACGGTATTCAGTACAATGTGCAGCTACAGAGCAAAAGACTAGTCTGGGATTGGGCTGTCAGCATACGTCGACACCAGAACATTGAGAAAATTCATGCCATGAACATGGCTCTGCAGAGGGGGGAAGGGGCGTACAGATATGGTGGCATTGGAGTTTTCTGTTGACGAGGCTACAGTCTGCAACAGATCACTGCTCTGGCCAAGGCCCCATGTCAAGCGCTCGGCAAGAGATCGATTTGTCACATACCAACCGGAATCGTCCAAGATCGAAAGGCTTATGTTGGATATCACGGAGTGCTCGTCGAACAAAGGTGCTGAGATGTCATTCCGAGCGACTTGTGGGGACACGTGCACTCCATCAATCACCTGAGCCTCCTGCACGCAGGTAGCCCTGATCCGGCTCCCTCGAGTCACTCAAAGCACCGTGCTGAACCTCCATTGAGCTGATGATAAATGCGGGCTCACTGCCATCGCACAACTTGGGATTCATGACAAATGACTGCTGACTGCTCAAAATGTCCTTCTGTATATTATATCATCATGGCTGCAAGTGGTCTCTGTGACCAACGTGCATGCTACCTGCTAGCTCAGCAAATGCATGCATTGTGTGCTGCACTACCACACAACCACGGGACAGAGGCACCAGGTGGTACAACTCAGACAGCCCTCAGTAGAGCACCAGTTCCACAATGGCATCGTTGTCAGAGTATGGCGAGCGCAGACCTGTGCGTCTCCAGCGCACCTGCTGTGTTCCCGGCCCAGGGTCCCGGTACCCCAAGATCTCAAGCCCGCCACTGCGCTGTGCGCTGTCTGCTCTGTCCAGAGGCGGCTCGATGCGGTACTGCTGCCGAACCTCAAAGGCGGCATTCGGGGTGACCAGGAACTGCGCCTCCATGCCCCGAATATCTGCATCCTCGACAACAGACCCCCACAGCCGCCGCGACGGCGCTCGGAACTGCTGCAGGCTCTCTGACATCAGAGCCATCGCATGCATCATCTCATGGAGCAGGGTCGCCCGCAGCAGTGGCCGTGCGGCCCCACCATTGCGTGTTTGTGACCGTGCATACTGCGCCTTGGCAAAGGGAGCATGGATGTTGATGTGTACAATGGCTGGCCGGCCGAAGCCGTCCCGGCGGCACACAGTGGTGACACCTCGGGCCCCTGCAGGATTGGGTCGGAGCGTGATGTACACGCGAAGGTCCTCCTCAATGAGGCCATGCTCTGGGAGAGCCAAGGAGAACGGGATGGGCAAAGCTGGGCAGATTGACACCAGCTCTGCCTTGGAGCCGTCGTCAAGGTCATCATTTTTGCTGTCATCGGCAATAAACACAGGTCTCACAGGCCTGCACGAACAGCAACTGTGCCGCGGCGGAATGTGGCTGTGCATGCTCGGATTTGCTGGTGCACTTGACTGTAAAGCAAGGTGTGCGTCGCGAGTGCACAGCCAAGAGGAGTGACAGAACCGACGTGCCACAGGTGCCAAGAGTAGCGACCCATACATCACACCACTATTGCAGTTACATGGCTTTACGGCGTTGACCTGCTCCTTCCGATCACCGGCATGGAGGCAGCCGATCGCAGCACTGTAGCATGGTCGTTGCACATGTTGGGTTCAGCAGCATGCGATAACGACCGTACCACAGCAAGCTTACACGATCTTCGATGTCAAACTTCACTGTCTCTGCAATTTCTTTTACCCATGCTTCCGTCTCTTGGTTGACTATGTCGAAAGTGGTGCATCTATGCCAGCAATCGGTCTGGTCTGACAATGGCGAAAATGACAACCGGACGTCCTGGGAATCGCACAGAATCAGAAACTTCGAGCCAGCTTTTGGTCTCCCTAGCTGTACGTAGACACGATGTGGTTCAGATCATGTGTTCTCCTGTTGCGAATCTAGCACGAACCTCACAGCCAACACTTCCAACATGTTTGCGTTTGTAGCCATCATGCCACAGCCGATACACGTATTCGATCACACTGCATCAACAAATATCCTGGGTAGGACTTACTCTGCATCTCCAAAGCAAGAGCCAAGCAAATTCGAACCTTAACGAAGTGACTAGTGCTGAGACAGTCGTATTCTGGGTCTGGGTCGCTGGCGAAGTAGGCAACTCTGCAAATCGATTAGCGCTGCGTAAATTATATGTAACGAAGGCTGAATATGACAGACACGTTCATGCAGGAGATGCGCCTTGCTCTCACGACGTTGCCCATCAGCATTGTGCTTGCACGCAGGTGAGACACACCGCAAAGTAGATGGCTCTTGTGCCCAAGCTGACACAATAAGGTCGATGAGAGCTGCACATACTCTACGATCAGTACCAATCCTGAAGAATAGTTGTTTGAGCAGCAGGCTGGCACCAGCTGCTTCAAAATCAGCGGACCAAACCAGCCGTCAAACACTTCATGTGAGGACAGTTCACATTCAACGTAAAGGTCAAGTTCCAGGAGTCCACATACCCGCTATGTGCACGAGGCCCAGGAAGAGCGATCGCGTCATCCGAAATCAGGCCACATCGAATTGACGCCAGCAGTTACCGCCACTACAGCGCCCGAAAAGTAAGGAGTTATTCCTGGCCGCGTTTACGTACGCGTAGACCTGTAGCGATCAGGTGTCTCCTGGCTACAAGCTCCTTTGTGAATGCAGCTCGCGGCCGTAGAAATGTACCCAATGCGCGCCTAGCATCGCAACTGATGTGGCAGTGACTGAAAATGGAGGTATGGTATCCTGTGTTTTGTCGTGGTTTCTTGCCATACATCCGCGCCCCCATCGCCACGTTCACATCATCACATGAGGGGCAGAAATACGACAGCGAAATTCAGCTCTGGCTAGCACCGCTGACTTGATCCGATGTACGTGCACCCCGTCTCGACCATGCGTAAAGCTGGTAGTATGCACGACCATTGCCCCAAGTGCACGGCCCCGTTGCACTGATGCCTGCTTGCTCCCTAGAACTGAGAAATTCGCCGCACCGTCGTGCGAAATCCACGGTGATAGCTAGTGCTCGTGATGCAACTCTGTTTGCACGGCCTTGGTATGCTATGAGTTCTTCGGCAATGATGCTGCTACCTGAAGAGGTACAACGTCGGCAGAGCGTCGGTGAGTTCTGCTGCCATATATGATCGTTCAGTGGTACATACATCATCAAGTGCTTTCGACAAACGCTACAAAGGAACTGCTAAAAATGTGGCGTGGATCCGCAACCTGTATCCCGGCCGTTCGCATACTCACTTTCGAAGAGGCCATGGACTCGAGCACTGCATGAACAAACTTGCCGACACTACAATTCATCCATGCTGCAGAGGAATTGCTTTGGCATGTGCAGTGTTCTGATGTTTTATATCATAGCGTTCGAGTCTGTGTTAGTGCGAAACGACGCTCACAAGAGTGTGAGTCGCAGGTGTCAATGTCAGACTCGCTTAAGGGCCCGACCAGCATGGTGATGAGGGGTAACCTTTTGCAAGCTGTCAGCATCGCAGATACAATCACATGTGCTCCAAAACGTCACGATTAAATGCTCGTGTTACATGTCTACCAGGGGCCTCGGTACTCACCAGTCTGCCCGATACTTCACGATTTCGAGTGATCAGCAAGCCACCGACGTCATCACTTCTTCTCAACATTTTCCATGTCCCACTTCCTTCTAGTCTTCAGCCAGGCTCCTCCGGGCTGTGGAACCATGCAGTAGTGTCGATGGCTCACCACATCGGCTGAGGCGGCACCTACGCTGCCCTGCAAAGTAACAAACCCAGAGCATTGATGTAAACAAACGATTTTTCACTTTAAACCGGTGTCAAGTGTGTCCGGAAGCGTCTTTTGGAGCGTGGTGCAGTTGATCCACCGCCTCCCTGCTCGATGTTTAAAACAAGTCAAAAAAACGCAAACAGAAGAAAACGAATCGGGTATCACACCATCCATCCTAGCACTTGCCCTGCGTGGAGCTACCCGCAGCTGGAGTGGATACAGGAATGGGTACAAAGCTACAAGAAAGCCCATGCTTACCTGAGGCTGTGCACAGAGCAGCGTTGCTTGCCACAGAACAAGCAAGGGGCTGCACGGACAGCTGCCAAGTTCCGGTCGCCTGGGATATAAATTTGCAGGATAGGCAGTCTGTCTGCGCTCCGTACCCTCTGAGAGGGCATGCAAAGTCGGTGCTCCAAAGTCCATATACCCAATACGAAACCAGGAACAGCACAAGACCATACTTGGCCACAGTACCCATGTGCACTTGAGTGAGAGAGTGGCCAGAGCCTTGTGTTTGCATAGGGTTTTAAACGCTGGACCAGATCAAGATGTGCCTACCATCTGTGGCTGCCAGCAAAAAAAAAAAAAATATATATATATATCGGGCATCACGCCAAACCCAAACGGGCATCGGCCACAGCACCCCTACTGGTAGGGGCGGACAGGTGCAAGACG
>JAUMHO010054246.1:0-30884 GCA_032360965.1 Ulva armoricana
GGGGGCACGCGGAATCGAACCCAAGACCTTCCGAAGAAGGGGTCAGCTTTTATAGCGTCCTCCGACCACTGGACCGTCTGTTCAGCGTGGCCAATGAAAAAGACCTGCTTCTGCTCCCGGTTAGCCGGAGGTGTAAAGGTCCTTATAGGATATGGCGAGTACGTGTCACATTTACATTTACATTTACAGTAACTGATCCTGACATCAGTACAACACTGGTATAGAACTATCAAAGGGAAAAAATGGGGGAAACAAATGGAATCGGGCATCACGCCAAACCCAAACGGGTATCGGCCATAGCACCCATACTGGTAGAGGCGGACAAGTGCAGGACGGGCGCACGAGGCACAAGAGCTGGAGCTTACACTTCATGCTCACGAGCTGCACCCGTATGCGGTGTAATAGCACTACATACTAGTCACTAGAGCTCGTGATGGAGTTGCCGAGATGCATGCTCTGCCAAGAACAGATGTCAATGGCCGCATGGCCACGCTGGAACATACGGCGGATACGGCGATGTAATCATTACATGCATGTGCCAATAACACATCACACACGTGACCCATCCCGTCACGCACTGGAGAAAATGTGTAGTAATGTATAAAGTGTAAAAACGGCAACAAGACATGCGACGCAGTATACCGACGTTTGGCAGCTGGGGGACAGGGGTTACCGGGGTCAAACAGAAATATATCCGATTGCCAAGCTCGAATTTCAACTCATTTCGGGGTTTTGGCGCCAGGGCGTAGCCCCTTGAGGTCATCCGGCCGACACACGTGAGCACTGCAGCATCAATTGCCTGGCAGTGGTGTCGCTTAGTGCCGCGGACTCACTACATGTGATCTAGCACAGGAGTGATTGGTACCCTGGGGGTGGCGTTTGTCAGGGTGACTCCGTTTCTTCTTCTAGTGCACATTTCAGGCCGGCTCACCTGTGGCCATCCATGGATGAGCAGGATTCCCGCATGTGCACCCAGCAAGGTGAGCATTTCAGGCCGGCTCACCTGTGGCCATCCATGGATGAGCATGATTCCCACATGTGCACCCAGCAAGGTGAGCACTTGCAGATTGGCAGTCCACACCGTTTACCTAGATAGCCGATCGCGAGGCACCTACAGGTGCCAGCATGCTGCTGTTAGGGGGATGCCACATGCTACGGCCCCGCACCGGCGATGACGTGTGGGGGGCACAGAGCACTGGCCGCATTCACTGGTGCACACACGACAAGAAAATTTAAAACAAGTGGGCGGGGATCACATGACGCACCAGCTGTTCCAATGAAAGGGCACACACAACCCCCAGTTGGATCCACAGGGAGCAGCCGTAAATTCCACAAGCGACCTTGAGATCTGGTCCTCTGGTTGCTGCATGAGAGTCACAGTGCCACTGGGAGGCAAGGTTACCCGTCTTTTCTCGTTCAAACTTCCGAAGTGCAGCTCTGACAGCAGCACACACCGCACTGCCGTCCAAAGGCGCAGCTCAAAAACGTCAGGCAAGCCTTGGGTCGACATGGCGACATAAGTGCCGAACAAGCCACAGCTTCATGCATCCAAGCCACTCCTGCCTGCAACACCAACCAATGGGATACTCTGCGAGAGCTGTGCTTAATGCACGACCTCCTGGGTTCTTGCGTTGCTTCACAGCGCCCTCAGGGCCCCCCGCGCCACCGCTGACGGCAGGCATTGACAGAGGTGTGGATGCAGGACGCTGCAGGGCAGCCCAATGTCCGTGCACGACCTGCACGGCTGCGACGTCTACCTGCTCGACATCTCTGCCCAAGTCCTCATCGACGACTGCACCAACTGCACCTTCATCGTTGGCCCCGTCTCTGGCAGCGTCTTTATCCGCGACTGCACCGACTGCAGGTGTGCATCCCCCCCGCTTCCCTCTCCCATCTCAGGTATTCGGCAATCAGAGCACGCGGATGCAACATTGCTGGTTTGTTGGGTCAAGTTTTTGGCGTGTGGCGCGAGGCTCCTGCACCGTCCCGCCCGTGTGAGAGCCGCTTTGTCCGGCCGATATTGCTCATAGCCTGATTGCGCCTTCAGCAGGAAATCCGCCCTCGACCGCGCACCGTGCGCAGGCGTGTGAAGCAGACAATGCCGACCTCCATGCCACTGCTTCCAAGATGTTTCATCCCACTACACTCGCAGTGCGTGGCCCGCGAGCTGCATGCATGGCACACATGCATGGACCACGAGCGACGGGCGCTTTGTTGCTGCAAGCCCCAGCGCCTTGCACACCTACGACTGCCAGGACAGGCAGGTGCGACCTGCAGCCAGTGGGTATTCCTCTCCGTCCCCTGCAGCCACTTCGGCACCCCCAAAATGGTCCTCCTCACCATCCAGCTCCACCACGGTGGGCCAGCAGCAGCTGTAGTAGGCTGGCCTGTGGACCAGCTGTCCTCTGGAAGCAGAATTGCATAGCTGCATTTTCGCCACTCCGGCACGAGAATTTGGAAAGAGCGTCTGCCGACGCCCGCGGCGACCATGCCGCGAGGCGCCCACGCACCTTCTGCGGGCGCACCTGTCCACCGGCGTGGGCCTGTGTCAAGCCGGTGCCCTTCTGGGCTGGGTGCATGTCTGGACCCGAGTCTGGGTAGCACATGCATGCACCCCCGCAAAGCCGACGCAGGCCGCAGGGTGTAGATCGTGTGGAGCAGTGCTGCAGGTTCCACGTCATGTGCCTGCAGCTCCGGCTGCGCGGCGTGGCTAGCAGCACCATCGCGCTGCACTGCCGCACCCGCCCCATCATCGAGTCGTCCTCCAGCTTGCGCTTCGCCTGCTGGGCCGTAGCGCATGTGGCGCTGCCCATTCACCTCGCCGTCTCCGGCCTGTCGCCGTTCCACAACTTCTGGAGCCGCGTGCACGACTTCACCCCGGCGGCTGAGGGGGTCAGGCACTGGGAGTTTGCCGCTGCGGAGGAGGCCCAGCTCAGCGCACCGGGCGCGCTGCGCCATGCTGTGCCTGACGTGGTTCAGGTGCGCCGCGTAGTGCGGGCGCGCTCATCATGCATTCCGTGCATGCATGCGGCCACGGCGTCTGGCACCGCTGGCCACAGCTGGCCAGGGTGAGGAGCGCATTGCTTGTGAGGCTGATATCCGCTCTTGGGACTTGTTGACACGCTGCACCGTGCCTCAAAAATGGAGTGCACGCATGTGTGCTGTCGCGCACACGGGCGCGCACACTCCCACCGACTCAGTGTGTCGCAGCAACAACCGTGAAGGCCACGGTCTTGTTTCTCTGCGGCAACTAGCCCTTTCATCTCAGGGTCAACGCCTCGGCAATCCCCGGCGTGGCCTCGTCCCCGGCTCGTCCCCGGGTCTGCGACCCACGGCAATCTCAAGCTGTGCATGCATGTAGGCATTGCTGGACGCCGCGGTTGTGAGGCCAACGTTCCTGACCCACGGTGACCGGCCCCTCACGGAGCTCCGCGACTGCGACGCGCACCTCTGCGTCTTCCTGCCGTCAGCAGGCCTAGCACACGCCGGCATGCCCCCGACAGACTCCGGCGCAGCCGCCGCGATGGCAGAGATCGCGGAAGACTACACCTTGTTGAGAACCAACAAGGTGCGCGCCAGCTGCGTGATCCCCTCCGCCCGCCGTCCTCCTGGCACGCCTTGGTGACCCCCCGCAGTGTAATCTGTCAGCGCCCGAGATGGGGTGGTGTGATGCATGTGCTGCATGCGTGCAACCCTTGCAGGCGGAGCTTACAGCGGATGCGATGGAGCAGATGAGGCGCACGACGCCGCAGTGGATGGAGCACGATGCGGCCCTGGCCGGTGCGGTTGGTTCGACAGTGTGGTGCTTTGAGATCGCGGGATCGTCGAACGACGCGGCCGAGCGGCGCGCAGCGCAGTTCGGGGCGCTCGTCAGCGAAGACCCGGCCACTGCAGCGCCGTTCCGTGAGCTGGGGCTTGCTGACTAGCCGCCGCTACAACAGGCAGTGTAGAGAATTTATGCGTGTTGAGCAGGAGCCGAGTGATCGCCAAAGAACACGGCGCCGCTGACTACTGGTGAGCGCGGCGAGGGTAGTTGACCGTTGCGCTGGCAGCGGTGCATTACTGCATCCTGCGTGCAGCGCAGAGCTGCGGTAGGGTGGTAGGATGAGGGGTGCAGGAGGTGGTCACAAGGGCCGGTGCCCTTGTGCAAGGGTGCGGGCCACGGGTCCGGGTTTGGGGGTGGTACTGCCCCGAGGCGTCTTCGGTGTCACCCTGCCGGGTGGTCCTGTCTTGCGGCCGGCCAGCTCGCGGCGGACTCTGATCATGGGCGGCAGGTCACGCCCGGCAGAGGCAGCAGACAGCAGTAGGGTGGCCGGGGGACGGCATGCTTTGCATGCTGCGGGGGTAGGGCAGGCGAGTGTGACACCGCGAAGCGGAGAGGTGGTGGCGAGCGGGGGGATTGATGAGGCGGGGGTAGATGCATGTGTTGTCCTTGGCTATTATGCCGGGCAGATGCATGCATCTGTGTGTGTGTGGGGTCGGGTGGGGGGGTGCCGGCGTGGTAGCAGCGGTAGATAGAGTATGGATGGAGCCGCGAGGACGTATTTTGGTTTGTTTTCTGCGAGCATGACCGTGAAGTGATGCTTCGGAAACTGGCGAATGTCACACCGGGCTGCCATGTCGCTTGACCCACCTGCACCAGGATGATCTGGGTTTACAGTATCAAACAACTTGGGTGTTGAGGATCAGAGAGGGCGATGGTTGTGTTGGGAGAGGTGTCACAGGCACAGGCGTTGCGGCTGGCACTGCTATGCGTGCAGCTGTTGGCTAGGCATATTGTCTCACCAGGCATTGGGTGGATGCTGCGCAGCGTAGCACTAGTTTGATGATCCGTGGAGTTCCTAGCGGCGGTGCTGCTATGTGGATCCACATGCGCTTCTCGGGGCCGCACGTGGCCTTGCACTTTAGTTCTGAAGAGACCAAAGCCATGCTCGCCAACAGCGGTTCTGCTTGTCGTGCGCCTCTCTGTATATTTGGCCAGGCAGGCTGGCAAAGCACCCTCTGCGAGGTCGTTGAGGTGCTGTGTTTGCAAGGTGTTGGCGATCCAAGCGCAGCCATGCTCTGTGGACGATCTGCGGGTATGGACGATCTGAGCTCTCCAACGAAACCGAGATGTAGTGTGGCGATAGAGTTTGAGCAAGATGGTCGAGAACTTGCTTGGTATATAGAGACTTGTTCAGTGAAGAGATGTCACAGCAGCTGGGCAAGTCTATCTTGCCTGTGTACGGGGTGCTGCCAGTGGCGAGGCTCACGCCTTATGAATACGCGGTGGTCTCTGCAGATAGACCGCAGTACACACAGATGCCAGTGTAAACATGACAGCTCAATGGTATGGTGATGCAGTTGGTGTTTTCATTGTTCAGTGGTTACCTGATGATATGTGACAAGCTCTGCAGGTTCCCCAGCGGCGACAGTGACTGCTAGAATGATGTACACATGGCACTGAGATTGAGGTAGTGGCAAGGTGCACACGTTACTGCCCTGTTCACCGGAGTGAGGTACACATGCACCGCGGTACTCAGTTGTACTTCCTCAACGCACAATGCTGCTCTGATGGTCATGCACGAAGATGCCTGTGGACATGGTCGGAATCTGTTCACTTTGAAGTGCAATACAACCTGATCCATCACAATGTTCGCCGAAACCATTCAAGATGGGACAATCGCACATGTCCAGGGGCTTCCGAAACGTGCCCTATCTGTACCCAGACACATGTTACACACTGAGCAACTCTGCCCCTGTCATATAGCGTCCCTGTTCTTGTTCGAAAACCACGTCCGACAATGCGCATTTGCTTTTGATCAGGCTGGATTTTGCTGCATGTTTTGCACGACGGCTGCAGTCACGTTCATGCGTCCGGCTGTCCTCGTCAACGCCAGCACGACGGGGAAAGCTTCGCCAGAGGCGCGCGCTCCAAATGTGTTGTTAAGAGCATGGATCACAATTATGTGCTTGTATATCGTATGGTGTCATGTCAGAAAATATAGATGTGCTTCATGGTCGGGACGATGCCCATCATTCAGGTGGACTAACAAGATGGACGGCTCGATCGTCACAGAAACAGGACACAAACCAATGCAAACATGATGACGACAAGTGATACTGCAAGTGACGCTGAACTCATGTCGAGCGATATTTCCGCCGGAAATCAAGATGATTTTGAATCGGCGATGTCAGACATCAGCAAAGATGCGAGCGACGTCGAAAACGCAATCATCATTGATGATGACGACGACGACTCCATTCAAGATGATTTCGACAACATGCTGCCATTGTTTCCGGCGGTACCAAAGCCTCAGCCGAGCGTGGCTGTGTTGCAACCTGAGGATGCTCACCTCAGCGTGGTGCAGCTGACGCTGAAATACGCATTTGGACTGCACTCTTTCCGAGGTCACCAAGAAGTACGATCCCTTTGTCTACCGGGGCAAGCTTTGATTCGCCCATGGAATCCTGTGGCGCTGGCTCAGCCTCTGCATGGCAGGTACTCGATTAAGCACACTGTTGACCGGGGACCAACCCCATGATGGCAGCTCACAGCATATGCTATCCGTGCAGGATGTCGTTCATGCAGCTCTCCAAGGGAAGGATGTACTCGTCTTGATGCCCACCGGAGGAGGCAAGAGCCTTTGCTTCCAGCTGCCTGCGGTCATGGCTCGGGGCGTCACAGTCGTCATCTCACCACTCATCTCGCTCATGTACGACCAAGTCCAGGCTCTTCTACATGCACCAAACGGGGGCATACCCGTGTCGTACCTCAGCAGCCAACGCACTATGCAGGTGTGAGGTCCTTTCACTGGTACGATCAAGGCACATCATCTACATCCATGCATTCCTGAGTACCTCCAGGACACCCTTGAGGCCGTTTCCATGCTGCCAATGAGCACTCACTCTCGACCTCTGAGTGGTGGGGCGCCCCTCCAGCCACGCTCTTGCATGTAGGACCGGTGTGCCATCTTCAGGGAGCTGGAGAAGCCTCACCCAAGCATTAAGCTCCTCTACGCCACACCGGAGCAGCTGCAGAGCAGCGAGGGCCTCGTCCGGACCCTTGGAGTCTTGTACGAACGGTACATCCCCGCCCTGGTGCCCTGTATGAGCTGCAACTCCACCAGCCTCCCTGGTAAACTAGCCTCCCGCTACTCTACGGGAGGCTGCAGCAACGTCTGTTGCACGTACCACTTCTGTTGCACTTCTGTTGCACTTCTGTTGCACGTATCACTATCCCACACGATCAAACGTCTTCTCATTGCCAGTACATACCTCTCTGTGCTGGCCTCTCCTCATGCGTGCCTCCTGCCTCAGCCTTCAAACCCATGTGGCTACCTCGCCATAGCACCACACGCTACGTTATCAACTGTGGCAAAACTATCATCACACCATCAACCCCACTGTCACGCTCTGCTGTTTCCACAGGGGGCTTTTCGCAAGACTGGTGGTCGATGAGGCGCACTGTGTGTCTACCTGGGGACATGACTTCAGGTGTGACCCCGCCAGACAGCCCCTCCAGACACTCATCATCCGCCAGCAGCACACGCACCGTCAACATGCACCACCTTGGTGACCACCTGTACATGGCCGGTGCGTATGGCCCCATGCATATGGCCCCATGCGCAGCTCACATGCTGCTGTGGCCAATTGCAGCCTCTCTAGGTGGCCACCCTCGGCTCCCAAGCATTTCACAAGCTCTAAACCTTGCTTCCACTGTGTTCTTACATCACTCTGCTTTCCCTGTATTGCCGTCACGGGCCGTTCTGCGGATGTCAACGCTAAAATGCGACCTTCAAAGGCGGCAGATCCACACAGTCGTGCATGCGAGTCTGCGTCGTTTCTGTGCGCATGTCGTGCGTGCCACCACGTGATGTCACGTGCGCAGGCCCGACTATCGCAAGATAGCCGCCTTCCGGAAGTCGTTCCCAAACGTCCCTTGCACCGCGCTGACCGCGACGGCCACCGGCAAGGTGCGCGACGACATCACCGCCTCGCTCCGCCTCGAGGCCAACCCCCGCGGCCACGCCCTCTTCCGCGCGAGCTTCTTCCGCGACAACCTCACGCTGCGCATCTGCGCCAAGCCCTCCGGCGCCGCGGCGGGCGAGACGCTCATGGCGTACCTCCGCAGCATCCTCGGCCGGCACCACGGCGCCGCGGTGATCGTGTACTGCACGTCGCGGAAGGAGTGCGACGCCGTCGGCCAGATGCTGCAGGACAAGGGCCTCTCCGCGGTCGTGTACCACGCGGGTCTCGGTGTGAAAAAGCGGCGGAGTGCCCAGGCCGATTGGCAGAGCGGTACGCATGCGTTCAGGTGCACGGGTTCTAGGGGAGGAGGGGTGATCAGGTGTCCACCGGGTGCACAGCCGCGGCTCCTTGTGGATACTCCTGGCGCCTCTCACTATTGAGCCTGTTCTAATGCGGGAGCTTGCCACAGCACACGCGTACATACTGTCTTACTTCGCTGTCTTACTTCGCTGTCTTACTTCTGTTTCACGTACCACTTCTGTTGCACTTCTGTTGCACTTCTGTTGCACTTCTGTTGCCTCACTCCGCCGCAGCCCCTCTCACTCCGGCCCAATCACCAGCATCAGGTTGGGGGAGCGCCCGCAAACCCCCTTCACGCCGGCCCAAGCGCTAGCAGGGAGTCGGTGCATCAGCCAGCGCAGATGCGCATCATGCACAGCCACGTCTTCACAGCAACTCAGCGAAACCTCCACCTTCTCCCGGTGGAACGGGTCTGCCCCCGCGAAGTTCCACCGGGAGAAGGTGGAGGTTTCCGGGGGAAGGTGGGGGCAGACCGGTTCCACCTTCGCGGGGGTGCACTTTGCGGGGGTGCCCACCGTGCTGTGCCCACCGTGCTGTGCACGGCATGCGCCGCCGGGTACCGCACGCATGCCGCGCAGGCCCGGAAGTCACCAACTGCGGGAGGTGGGCGCGTGAGTGGTGGCATGTGTGTGCAGGTGAGAAGCAGGTGGTCGTGGCGACGATCGCGTTTGGCATGGGAATCGACAAGCCCAACGTGCGGGCCGTCATCCACTGGAGCGTCGCCTCGAGCGTTCAGGTGTGCCTCCCAGCCACAGCACACGCCCTCTGGCAGTGCCTGTGCTGCGCACTCGCGACGACCACCCTGCCTGAAAGCACGTGTTTCCGGCAGGTACGTCATGCCGGAGCAACTGTCGTTGTCGAGCACACGGGCACATGGGTACGGCCCCATCACGGCCCCCTTCAGCAGCGTGTTCTGCACTGATTCGATCCCCACTGCTTGCATGATTCGATCCCCACTGCTTGCTTCTCTATGCCACCACCTGCACTTGGCGGTGGGGCTCGTTGTTACGGGAGAAGCCCTCCGGAACTGAACCAACGGTTCCGGATTTCGCGGTCAAAACACTCCGGGCGGCCAGCGACGCTCGTGCGGCCGTGACCCCACTCTGCGCCTTCTTTGGCAGCGCTGAGGCAGCACCAGCATCGAGGCGCGGTCCAGACCAGTGCAGCGCAGAGTTCCGACGGGCGATGGTGTGTGTTCAGGGCTACTTCCAGGAGATCGGGCGCGGTGGCCGGGACGGGCAGCCAGCAGAGTGCACCCTGTTCTACTCCACGGCGGACCTCTCCGCCGTCAAGTTCATGGCAAACAAGGGCAGGAAAGGAGACAGGGGCAGAGAGGCTCGAGTGCAGCAACTCGACGAGGTGCGCGCCACGCCCAGCCCCCTCCTCTCCTGCTGCCCGTTTCCACGTGCAACGAGATGCATGCATACCGGTGTGCGCTGTGTGCGTGTCTACCATGGCGGCTCTGATGGAACGGAACATTGAGGAAGCATCCGTGGTGTCGGTTCACGCGACGTCTGCTGGCACCACTTTGGAGTAGACGCAACACTGTCACACGACGACAGCTAGCGGGCCCGAGTCGGACCCCGATGATATCTGGGCCGGCTAGCTCGGGCAGTGGCTCAGAAGTGAAGAGACCCATTCGCACATCATTACAGTCCTGTTGCACTGTCTTGTTGCACCGGCTCAAGCTCCCTCAGTGCGGCTTCACGTGTTTGCCATGGTTGGCTGCCTCCAGTCATGTGAGATGGGAAAAAGGCAGGTAGCATGGTTGTCTTCAATTAGGATTTGAACGTAGGTGCTTCATGCGCATTGGCATCCTCTCTCCTTTAAGAGGAGCCTCTGAGAGGAGCAATATGAATCTCGACGTTCTTGCTCTGAGTCTCTGTTGCGGAAGCGTTCCTGGGGCTGTTGATCCCTTGTGTACCTTGTGCCCAATCCTAGCTCTGTCCTTGGCACTGCCCTGCCTCTGCTCTAAGTACTGTTACAAAGCGGTGTGAGGTCGCATCGTCGCATCGAGCCTTGGCATTCACGGCTTGAATCCGGTGTATAGTGGTACCATTACGTTGCCGTGTATCTGCTCGATGTGGTCACATGGAGACTTGAAGCCTGGCTCATCAGTGCAGGGCATGCTCGTCCCCAGGGGCAGCAGTTCCACATCCACTGCAAACATAGTATCACAGCAGCAGTCACACATCCACTGCA
The DNA here is from genome assembly GCA_032360965.1 of Ulva armoricana. Taxonomy (NCBI): domain Eukaryota; kingdom Viridiplantae; phylum Chlorophyta; class Ulvophyceae; order Ulvales; family Ulvaceae; genus Ulva; species Ulva armoricana. Next base: position 10,513 of record JAUMHO010054246.1, read on the forward strand.
AACCCACATCCATACAAGCACAAGGTCACAGTGGCACCACAGCATGGCACCACCATCTGTGGACCCGCCCCATGACAGCATCACAGCAAATTCCCAAGCAATGCCTCTGGAACAGACAGCGCGGTGTGCGGTGCAAGCGTGTGCAATCGCCCTCAGCTCTGCTGGGCTAATGGCACGCTGCAAGCGCCCACACTCTGTTCGCCAAGTGGCTTGCTGCAAGCGCCCCCAACTCTGCTGGCCAAAGCACCGATTTCCAGTTGCATCCTTTCTGCGTGTGCAACTGAAGCCCCGGGCCGTGGGTCACAGCGCTCCTGGCTGTGCAGATGATAAAGCTGTGTGAGCTCAAGGAGGGCTGCCGGCATCAGGCTCTGCTGCAGTGCTTTGGAGACTCCCTGCGCGACGGCCGCTGCGGCAACCTCTGTGACCTCTGCAGTGAGCACGTCGCCGTGCACGCCATCCTGCCCCGGCGGCCCGGCCTCGAGAAGAAGGGAGAGGCTGGCAAGGGCGGCGGTAAGCGGAAGGCTGCAGGCGGGGGGAAGCGTAAGAAAGGCGCGAAGAACACGGAAGCCGGCGCGAAGAAGAGTGGGGGGGCCGGGAAGAAGAGCGGCGGTGTTGGGAAGAAGTCGTGGGGATGGGGGGGAGGCTTCCGGAAGGGCGCGGCCAAGAAGTAGGCGGTTGTGTGCATGTGCCTGCTGGAGATTGCCTTTGAAGAAGTGATTGTCACGCTCACTGTGTTTACTGAGTGAGTGTGCAATGTAAGAGATTCTGTTGCTTCGGGGGTGACGGCTGCGGCATGCTGGCAAAAGGTTGGCCTGAAATCTGATCCTTGTTCCAACACCTTGTTGCCTGATCTCTGTTAGGTGTTGCAGGTGGCACGCACCAATCTGTGGGAGCGTTGTTGGTGCATGTGGCTGGTTGTGGGCGTGTCATCTGCACACTTTGTTGGAAGGGTGGCAGTGTGACGAGGGAGTCTTGGGCGCATCCTCGATGTGGGCCATGCTTCCGGCCCTGGACTAGCATTTTGTCTGTTCTGCGTAGATGTGGCAGGTGTACGTGTGCAGGATGCAAGGCCACCAGCTCATCTCTGTTGTGCTGAAACTGTTGCACGTGATGGCTTGATCCGCTCATCTGGACGACATAGAGCAGACAGAAACGATGCAGCATGAACAACCTTGTGATTGCCACATTCAGTCGTTCTTAAATCAACTGAGAACTCACTGATTATCAGAGCTCTGATAGATTCACGTGTGCCCACCTGGCGACTGCTGCACCCAAAGGGCAGTGGATACACTACTGCATTTTTCTTTTGCCACCGCAGCAGCGCTTCCAACTCCAGGGCATCCATGACAGCACTCCGCACACGCGATGTTGTGCATGACAGGTCGGTTGCCGATGTGAGGTGAATGCCAAGGCAGCCCCCACCTGCGTGGCTGTGCAACAAGCAGTCACCCACCAGAACAAGCAAGCAACATGTATTGGTAGTATGACTGGTCCTGGGCAGCAGTGGTGCCCGCAGCGGCTGCATGTCCCAATTTACACCGAGCGCTGGCGGCGCCAATAGCCTGCTCACCACTGCGGGGGCTGCAGGCACAGCCCAGTGCCACACAACAGTGTTGAAGAAGTAGTTAGCACAAATCACCGTGGCACAATGCATACATGATCATGAGCCAGGGGAGCACAGCAGCGAACGGAAGTAAGCTCGCCAGGCCAACACAGTGCACTTGCCACTCGCTGTCTGATTTCGCGACACATGCACACTTCTGCCACACGGCACGGTACCTTGCAGTACCGGGGCACAGTGTTGGCCTGTACCCGCAGCTTCAACACTTGTGCCACGCGGCACGGTACCTTGCAGGCTGAAGCTGCGGGTACAGGGAGACCCTTGTCGAATCAACCTCAACCTGACATATCCACACACCGGAAAAGCAAGGAGCTCGCAATGAATGGCATCCGTGGTCATGCGTGCACACCCGCCCCAAAGAGCAGTGGCAGGCCTCGAGGGGCACACTGTCAGGCCTCCCAGGACGCCACAAGCAGCAGCCATTACACAGACCCTGCTGCACCTGGACATATTCAACCGAGCCACACACACATGCGTCCACAAAACAGCCCCGTGCATCGCTGTTGCAGACGTTGCAGACCCAACGCCTCGTCCCGCGCAGCCGCGCCATACTGGACAGAAACCCAGCACACAGACCACGCGGCACTGCCTCGCAGCACTGGCCCTGCAGCCCAGCACCCGGCCTTGGGGCGCTGCGCGCAGTTGAGCTCTGGCCGTGAGGCACACATCAGTCGCATGGGGCCGCAGAGGGCGCGGCATGTGCGGTGTCGCATCACGGCCCGACAACCCCAGAACCACCGGCCAAGCTCAGTCCTCGTCCTCATCAAAATCGTCGCCGTCGTCGCCGTCGTCGACGTACGGCACGTAGCCAGAGTCGCGCTCCGTGGTGCTGAGCGCGCCGCGGGCCGCCTCGGCACGCGCCCGAGAGCGCGCCTCCACCTGCCGCCGCAGCTTGGCCTCCTCCTCGGCCTGCCGCCGCCGCGTGTCCGCCAGCATCTTGTGTTCCCTGCACACCGGCACGCAGCTGTGCTAGCTGCACGGTACCTCCTCTGCACAGCCTGCTTGGGCGCACTGCTGTGCCGCCGCCGGCCACCGGCTCCGCATGGCCCGTCACTGAGCCCCTACGGCGATGACAGAACACTGCAGTTCCTGCCGCCAGCGCAGCCGCATGCAGCCTTAGCTAATGCTCCAGATAACGGGACGGTTTGCACGCCGCATGCAGGCTTTCAATACTGTTCGTCCTGGCCCAAGAATTATCTGCCTGCCGAAACAACCAGGGCTGTCAACCAGCTGCATGGCCACAACGGGGGACAGTGGTGGGAGGGGACGGGGCAGGAGGGCACAGTGGCGAGCACGGCTGTGTCTCCTGCCAAACAGCGGCAGAAGCGGATCGCACACTGTTGGGTGTCGGTATCATACACATAAACCTGGGTGATTGCAGCAGGGACGGAGGAGGAGGGGCGCACCGTTGAGTTTCGGCGTCATACTCGCCGTTCTTGTCGCCCCGCCAGCTGTCCTCCTCCACAACGCGGTCAAACACGTACACCTTGAGCGCGTACTGGGCTGCGATGATAAGTGGCACGAGCCACAGCCGCCGCCGGTTCGGGTTCTGCACCGAGAAGCGCAGCGGCTTGGGCGGGGCGGCCGCGAGCGAGCGCGCGACGACCGCTTCCCACAGCGCCGGCACCCACAGCGTGCCGTCGCGCAGCTGTTTCTGACCATCTGAGGCTTTTTGGCACCTGCAGCAACGGTGCCCTTCCGGGTGGACGTAAACAGGGCGGCAGAGTGAATGCCGTGCAGCTACGTGGCAGGAGTGCACTGAAGCCGGCGATCCCGCGCGCATGACATGTACGCACTCGAGCGCGCTGGCACTCCCGATCTGAGAGGGGGGGTGGGTGTCCACACCGTGAGCTGTTCTCGACGAGGGTGAACGGCATGCCCGCCGGGGCGCCAGCTTTGCACATGTGGCTGTTGAGCTGCTCGGCACGCTTCGCGGCGAGATCCGGCAGCGTGTGCGGCGGCGGCGGGGTGATGCCTCCGCGCGTCAGGCACAGCAGCGTGCGCTTCCACGTATCTCGGCCAAGATGCGCCGAGATCGCCTTCATCAGCTGCACCCAGACGACGGCTCAACGGTCGCCCCGGCTGCCGCCCCACGCACCGGCTGCTGGTATTCACCGCCGTCGTGCGTGTCAACCGAGGCACACACCACACGCATGGCGCCGGTTGCGTGCCAAAGCACCGGGGTTGTCGATAAACTGCGCGGCGTGCCGTGGCGTGATTCGGACCAGTGTAGCTGCAGCAGCGAATCGGGACGTCTGCCGGCACGGCGGCGCCATCAGCACGAACTGACGGAGGCCTTGGCACACGGCAGGGGAGCAAGTCGCAGGGTCCGTGGCTTGCCATTACGCATTCCGGCGCACGCATACTACACTGCGGGGCATGACGGGGCGGCCACAGCTCGACTGTGCAGGACGTGTGTACTTGTGGCGAGCGCAAGTTCTGCGACCCATCCACCAGTCGCCACAGCAACATTTCAGCCATGCACAGGTGAGTGCAAGATGACAGGAGGCTGTCCGGGGCGAACTGTGCAGAGTGAGAGCTGTGCAGAGTAGGCACGGGAGCGTGTGCGAGGTTGTGGGCATGTGAATGGCTTCTTGGAGGTTGTATTCACACACCAGCCCGCTGGGCTGTGGTGTGCGACTCTGAACAGAGCCATGCAGTGGCTGAGGCAGCCGCGTGGCAGCTGACAGGCAGCCCATACTTTGTGCTCAAGAGCGGGCAGATCGTCTCGATTGTTACGGGTTACGGCACGATTGCCAGACAGTACTGGCCATGGCCACAATGGGAGATGTGCCATGCTTGGTCAACGAGTCGCACGTACTGTCCAGTTCGCGTGATGGTCCACGAAGCAGGCGCAGAGTGGAGACACCTCCATGACCCGGTTTGCAAGTGAACAGCAGTGTGCTGATGACAGCGAAGGGCAGCGAATGGCCAGCGCTACAAGTGATCAGCGGCGTGCTGACGGTACACGAGTGCTGATGACAGGAAGCAAGGTGCATTCAGCACCTGCAGCACCGGGGCACAGCAGTGCAGATACTCGATGTGGTGGAGGGCAGGATGCTGCGCCCTTGCGCCTGGCTGTGTGCAGCAACACTGCTCTGATCAGCCTAGTGGTTGCATGTACAGCTGCACCTGGACTCAAACGCTGTGCTGTACGACTGGCTGCCGGGCAGAAAGTGTTTCCGACAGCCGTTCCGGCAGCATACAGGCAACATGGTTTCTGCTGCAAGTCTTGGTGCATTCAATGTCAGCTACCAAATGAGGGAGTAGTGGTTGGCGTGGGTGGCCAGCACCGAAAGATCGGCTTGGTCCAGCGTGAACAGAAAGACAGTTTGTGAAATACGAAAATCACTCGTTGACATAGAATTGGAATTGACTGATGTGCGTGCCTTGCATGGTAACTGTAAGCAGCACGGAGCGTGGATGTTCCTGAACCAAAACGGAACAAGATGCATTCACAGCAGAACGGCATGGCAATCACGAGTATTGGACAGCACTAACTGAGAGATAAATACCTGACGCTCTAGAGGCTGCACTCTGTAGATGTCCAGGCGGGCCACGTACAGGACCACATCAACTGCAGCTGCCGCTGGCAGTGCTGCAATGTCTTGAAGAGCATCCAAGTTCAATGAACCCGAAGTGCATAGCAGCGGACAGTCAATTATCCGCAACAGAAATCCATACGATTCCAGCCTCCTTACATGCACCTCTGGTCGCTGTGCTGCACCAGGGCTGATGAATGGCCGCACATCCGCCCGCGTCTCTGCCAGCATCGAGTTTGCGGTCGACGAGCAACCAGTACCAGGAGTGCCTAGTAGTAATACTGTAAGCTCCGTGCGGTTCTGAACTGCTAGCTTATCGAGCTGACTTGCAACGCTTTTCCATGTCGATTCCTGCACTGGCCTGTCGAGCTCAATTCTACGATACGTATACACATACCACGAAACAGCATTAATATGATGCAAAATGCTATAGTTTTGAAGCTGGGACATCGGCAGTCCTGGCGTGCCTGGATAACAGCGTGGCAGTGGACCGTGACAGCACAGCAAGAATCGCACTGGCAGCTCCGTGGGCGCTTTCCAGTCCTCTGCGCTTTCCCATTCATCTGCAAAATAACATGGAATGTTTATGGATGTGAACATCATGCCGAAGTCCTCTAGTTTTAATCTGAGTGGTTGTTGTTCGGCACGCGCCGGCAAAAACCGTGGGCAGAGACAAATGTGTATGTAAAGCACATCAGCACTTCATGCAGCCCCTGTACAAAGAATATTTTTCGCAGCACTCCATCTCGGCGTGCACACGGTCAATTTCGCACCGTCGTCCTCCTGCTCATCCTCAGAATAGCCCTTCTGCCCCTCGGACTCGTCCTCATCCTCCTCCTCCTCATCCTGGTCGGGATAATAGTCATCATCCTCATCCTCTGTGCCATACATGTCGTCATTGTCATAATCCATGGTCGCGGTTGCTCCGAGAATTGAGTGCGGGCGATGCGGCTGTGTAAAAGTTAATCACCAAAACGCACGTGAGAGCAGCTGTACAATCCACAAACACCTCCGATCGTCGTCGCATGGTAGCTTTCTTGTGCATCTCTCTTCCGTGCTTGTTTAGAAGGAGGACAAATCAGGGAGGTTCTACCGACTTACTGAGGGTGTCCAAAGGTCATCACGCCATTGAAAGCGGTGCCTTCCTCTGTGCGATACTGGTTGCCCTCTACCGGGTACTGTTCATGTGGAAATCATGGCCCGGCGGGCCAGGTCGCGCTGAATTGATGTATGTGACTTAGCGGTTCAACATCTGCAACACGACTAGGACAGCTGCCGTAGATGTCTGGCTGCAGTACTATGCATTCCTCAACCTAAGATGTCTGCTGAGCAGGTTTATGGGCTGACCGTGAACTCGTGATGATGCTTCATGCGCGTTGAGGTTGAGGTGGAACAGCCCTAATGTGACTGCACATGTCCAGCAGGTTCCTGCCTGCCTTTAGGACCAGTAGGTTGCGAATCATCTGCAGACCAGAAATAAATCAGATCATATAATCGCATGGTGCCTCCATCTCAATTCGTAGCCGTCTGTGGTGGGAAGAAGCAACGAATGTCCGGGCATACTCGTAGACCATGGCCACAGGCAGATGCAGACACAGGGCCCTCATCCGGACCACCAAGCGATCTGCAAAAAATAGTTATCGATGTTGACGGACTCCTGGTGCCTGGGACCCTCGGAGCAGGGTCTCTGCTTGCCACAGTACCAAAACGGGCTTAAGTAGGGCAGGCACATCATAGACCATTATCCGTGTACTGAGAGATACAAGACACCATACCTACAAATGGCACAGGAGACCTTGAGGAGGCGCATAGCTGGCTGAAAACTTCAAGAAAAGCCGGCATGAGGCTGCTTTGGATGTACACTTGCAGGCCCTTATCGCAAATGAACTGTGAAGGTTGCATCGCTCATGACCTTGCACGACGCTACTGCTGCTGTCCTGGCGGCCTCGATTCACCCTTGAACGCCTGGAGTGTCGCTGATAGCAACACGTACGCACACTAGCTCCACACAGTTGCAGACTTGGACAACATAGCCCGTAAATGATGACCAGTTAATGGAATCACTTCAAACACCTTCGTGAAGGATATAGAGACCTCCAGTGTCAGTATGTGTTTGTCAGTATGTGTATGGATCAAATCTTGTGCGAGGGAAGGCTCGGTTCCGGGCAGCCTCGCCAGCCTTAAGACCACCACGAGTGGCAGAGGCCACAAGCTGTGGATCACAACTCCTTGCACATGATAGCTTGACTATGCATGACATATTCTCATCCTACACCTGAAGAAAGATGCCCGTTGTTACAGTTCAGTGGGTTGTCCATCTCATTCAAGCCCGGATGGCTCAAACTGCAAGAAACGTTCAGCCAGGAATGCTGCCCATCTTGGCTGAATTTTGTACTCGGTACGTGCAAGGCATTTCATTGACCACTGCCTGCACTGCATCCACCTCACGGGCTACTGGCTATGTCATGCTTCAGCAAAGACCTATCATAAGAGAGCGGTCGTTTTGTGTGCACTTCATCGCGTATCTGCTAGTTCCTGGAGTTCCACGAGGTGTACAACACAGCAGCATGCAATGAATCCAGGTACCGATGTTGAAGTAGAGAGGCCACTACAATCAAACCCAAACAAACGTACATCCTAGGGAAAACCGCACAAGGTTTGAAAGGCGGCACATGGAGTGTATTGTTGTAGTAATAAACCCAAGTTTGTCAACCACTGAAACTCCGACAGCCACAAATGCCAAAGCTTTTCTGTTCCAACCAACCACAACATCAGCTCATCCTGCCTGCGGCGTCATGGGTAGCCTGGCCTCAACATCTGGTTCGTTCCAGCAAAACAACCGTGGCCTGCAATCCGACTCACATTACCAGCATCATCTCTGCAGGACTCACACAGCAGCCTGTCAGTTCCTGCAGCCCAGAGTGCCTGAACAGGTCCAGTTCATCAATGGCACCGTGCCAACACAAAGCAGCCCTAGGGATGAGCCTCCAACAGGCCTTGAGACCATGCTCCCTGCGACCGTCTGCAAGCCGCCCGCCACTCGAGCACATCAGCGCAAGCAGCAGAACTCCCGTCACTTGCCGGTCGGCGTCAAAGGTGCCTTACGTTCATGTAACACCGGCGGCGGCGCAAGCCCAATCTCAAAGCTCGACCCGGTCTCCAGCATTCCAAGTGGATGAGAGTTCACTGGCGACAAATCCACCGACCTCTGACTGGCCTCTCTTGCCGCTGTGCCCTCACGAACCCCCCTGTACCCTGCAACACCGGTGCGGGTGCCCCTCCTGACCCGTTCCTCCCCAGTCCCGTCCAAGCCGCGCGGACCAGCACCCAGCGCGGGCAGACCCATTCCAGACGCCCCCGCGTAGCGGCCGTCCGACAGTCTTGCCGCAGCCTCCGCTGCAGGCCCCGGTCGCCGTGCATTCCCCGTTCGCCCCCCTGGCGGTCCGCCCCGCTTCTGAGTCAGCAGCTCGCGCCTGGCGCCTCTGCCCGCGTTTGTGGTCCTGCCGGGATCCGAGGAATCCGCAGAGTCGTACCCTGACGACAGCGACGTTCGTGGGGCACGCGTCTGGGATGCTGCCCCAGACGACGATGCGGCACTCTGTGCAATCGAGCTGGACAGCGTGCCGACGGCAGATGGTACGGACCCTGACGGCAGGCGGCCGACACCGGTGAACGCCGTCGGGGTCGACGGGATGAGTGGGGCGGAGGTAGCCACGTGCGCGGGAAAGCCGAAGTGCACCAGGCTTTGGGGCGGCAGCGGCGGTGGCAGAGCGCCCAGGCGGGAGCCCAGGCTGCCGGCGCGGCCGTACCGCGGCGGCGGCGTCAGGCCGAGATTGTACACCGGGAACGCGAGCGCAGTCGGCGTCATGATAGGCGGTGCCCACTTGATGTCCTGCACCGCACCCATGCATTTACTGCACACACACACACACCCCCCCACACACATACCATGTCGCACGTTGCACAGATTGCAGGGACTAGTTTCGAACCGGCGGTGTGTCCAGGAGGGACGTATGCAGAGGATGTGTGATTGGGTGGTCTGATTCGAGACTTGTACGCTGTTGCGTGATGCACCTGTGACCGTGCCCCTCTTCGATGTAACCACACACACACACACACAATTGACCGATTAGGCCGCGCCCATCCGGCGTCAGCCATGCGATTGGTCCCGGCGGATGCCATGCATAATGCCGGTGTAACATGCATGGCAAGCGGTGTAGCAACGAATCAATCAGATCGCAGCATTCCGTACGGACATGGCAAGGCAGATTCACAGTCGATGCACTTGCTCGTGCTCCGCAGCTCTTCCGGCACAGTCAACAGACAAGCTCCAGCCCACAGCAGTACCCAGGCAAATGTGTCCGGTAGGATAGATCTGAACTCTAGCCTGCCGTTGCCACCGCGCACCGTACCGCGGGAGCAAAGCCAATGGGCGCAATGACTTCCACTGAATGCCCCTGTTGCATCACACCGGATCCCAGCTGGCGCGCATCGCACCGCCACGCATGCAACAACGCATGGCATAGGAGGTGCAATAGAGGGGCATATCACAAGTCAGCGCGAGCACGTGCGCGACGTGAGCACACCGGCGCATCCTCTCCCGCGACCCGTGCAGCGTGTGCGCGCCGCAGCAGAGCGATCTCCCCGGCCGCATATGTCCTCTCCGCGACAGCGCGCTTCCGCTCCAACGCGGCCTTGCGCTCGATGTGGTTCTTGTGCTGCAGTTCCAGCTTGATTTCGGTGGAATCGGCCGTATCGGCGGTCGCCGCGCCCGGTTTGACCGGCGCAGCGCCACCGACACCGGCGCGCGTGCCCCACGTCGTGATGTGCAGGGTGCCCAGCGCGTAGAGCTTCAGCGCCGCAAAGTAGTACTGGTAGCCGATGAAGAAGAGCAGGTACGTGAGGTCCTCTACAGCATGCAGCGCCGCCGTTCGAGCCATCCACCTTGGTGATCAAGGGCGCAACAAATCTCACATTGAACCGTGTCTGAGCGTCCTGACACATGCTCTGGTCTGTGCAACGCTAGCATAGTCACAGCAGTCATGGACGAACTATTAGGCAAGGTGATGAGGGCACAGGCCATGTAAGTAGCCTGTCTGACGTGCTGGCTAAGGTCGGGGATGAGAGTAGCAGGATTGCAGCAGAAATGAACGAAAGGTGCTGACAGTGTGCCAGGTGTATCGTTGGTGAGCGCCACGTTGCTGTCCAGCTGGTCATTAAAAAAAAAGGAAAAAAAAGAGGATGTCATTTACGCACGGGCTCATCTCACTGCCAGCTTCCCACTGCTGACGAGCTTGTGAGACAAAAATGAGTACACAAGATGCTTGCACGTATGAGCATGCAGGCATTGGCCTCAATTCAAGTCGGAGATGATGTTATGCATGGGATGCTGCTGAGGCTCTAGTGGTCGGAAACAGGGCAGAGAAGGAGGAAGCTGGAAGCGGATAGTCACCTGGGCAGCGGTAAAAGTGAGGTAGCATGCGGACAGTCCGAGACAGCATCACCCATATGAAGTACACGCACAGGGCTGTAACAACGTTCACGAAACTCGTGTCGTCTTTGATCAGAGCCAGAGAAAGAACAAATAAGATCGGCCCGGCCGTGAGAGTGAAGGGAGAGATCATGCGGTCCACCATGAGGACAGCCTGCAAAGCGACCTCAGTGTATATTGTGGAAACAAGAAGGCATAGGAAATAGAGGATAGCTACCACGACGCACTTCTGGCTGTGGATGTGCCAGTAGTGTTGTTGGTACGCTGGCTTCCAGGGACACCATGAATGCATGTCATTCCATGACAGAAACACTGCGTGCAATTACTGCCGCAGTTGCGACTGTAAAAGGATACCACGAACGCAAGGCAGAGGCGTCTGGAAGGATCCAGGAGTGAAGCAGAGTTACCTGGACAGGGTAACGATTCCATATTGTGCGCTCAAGCACCAATGACTTGAAGTCCGAGCGCCACGTGTTGCGGGTCCAGCGAAGGATCTGCATGAAGAACTTGCCGTCAGCCTTGAAGGTGGTTGCAAGAGTGCACTCTGGGGAGATCTGCATGAACATCTTCCACCGCTCGGTAACAATCCAACGTGTCATGAACTTGTCATCCCCGGATATCAGTGGATACCTGCACAACCATCATGGCTCAGATGCTAGCACTGTGAGTGGGACGGCTTAGCAAAGCCTCCCGCTATACTGGATGCCACTGGCCTTTGATTCCAGGACTCAATCACTCCAGAATTGCATGCCGCTCCTTTTCTGCATTGCTGTCTAGACAGGATGAGACCGGCGCCTCGTGCTCTGTACGGTCATATTTGTTAGTCCTTTCACCAGGACATTTTACCAGTGTCACGGCTTGGCACACACACACGTTTGCGAATGTCGGGGCAACAGGCACGCAGCCAAACCTATGGAACATATGCCAGTGACAGGGGTACTTGCAGGAGGATGGAGTTATCCCATCCAGGTCTTCCTAGGCAGGACAATGGCACGCCTGGCACATGCGGTGAATTCAGTTCACGGACAATCCAAACGAGTGCAGCGATTGACAGGATAGTCTGAGCTGCAGCTGGAGGCGCACTTGTTCCACCAGAGCTCATTGCAGAACTTGTCTGGGAAGGAGTCATTGAGGATTCGCTTGTGGTAGAGGGCTGTGCGGCCTGATAAGCAGGACACACTGCCATCATAGTACGTGGAAGCAGCAGCCTCAAGCATGCGGCCAGAGAGCCGCATGTCTGCGATGCGCTCGAAGACTGTGGGAGGCCGAGTGAGGTCGTTTGGCCGCATGATCTGCGCAGACCCGACACCGCCCATGCGTGGGTCATCAAACGGGGTGATCAGCCACTTCAGGAAGTTGGCGTTCCAGATGGCATCGTCATCAGTGAAACAAACGAGGTCGGTCCTGGCAGCATTGATACCTGCACATGTCTCGATAGATACCTGCACATGTCTCGATGCGACATGTTGTGGAATCAAGCAGTGCCTCCAGCAAGTGCTGCAGCCGCTCGCATGTCTCTGTGGACATTCTCCTCTCCAAGTTCTCAACAGCGTCGTCCACGTGCACCTGTCCAACCTTGGTTTGTGAAAGTGCAGTGGCCTCTGCCAAGGTTCCACTCATCCCTCACGTGGTTGAATGGCAGGCCTTGGCGGAAACTCAGCAGCTGCCAAACCATGATATGCAGCCAGGGCAGGAACAAAGGGTTCAGGAGTCGCAGGTGGCCCACCGTGCACTAACTGGAAACGTTTGTGAGCCCGATTGATTTGCAGGACACGCGTGATGTCACAAGCGACTGATGTGTCTGCGATTCGCTGGAGCTCCTTCTGCTTGTCATGCCCAACAGTCACAATGATGATTGCACGCGGCTGATTCATGAGCCAACTGCGCATCGCCTCATGCATTGCCTCCTCATCTGTGTCAATGGTAGGTATGATAAGCGTCACATCCTGAGTCTTGAAAGTGTTGCCATTCCTGAGAGGTGGCTGGGGTTTGTACATCAGGTACCCCACAACCCGAAAGAGAAACATTCCCCATCGCCAGAGCCCTGCACCCATGCATGGTAAGAGGCTGAGCACTGTGCATCTACAACTGGTAGGTAGTTGCGGCTCATTCACAACATCATCCTGATGGGCCACATGTGGACTATGCCCAGTGCAACCAGACACAGCCTACTAGTCACCGTTAGTCCCCACCACAGCTGTAATATCTAGCCAGTTCACGGAAATCTTGCTGACAGCAAGACACAGGCTCAGGACACACTGCGTGATGTCAAACTTTGATCAGCGGAAAGTACATGAGGGTCGATCAGCCTGTGCGACATATGACAAGACACTCCACTTGGGCCTGGCAGCTGTTAACACAGCAGCAAGGATGCCGCAAAATCAAGGCAGCTGTAGAGCAAGCTACAACTACTCGGAAACTATCATGTATAGAATACGCGGTCAGGTCAGCCTTTGCATCATGCACCACAAACCATCGAGACACCCATTGCCCAGTGCTGGCCACGCACCAACCACTCCAAGTGGCACTAGCGCTGGCAGAGCCTCTCGAATGGCTTTAGACCATGGATCTTCTTGCAAGAAGATTCCCATTTGCAGCCTCTGAGAGTGTTTGACCGGCTGGGACGTGGTACAACTCTGCGCACAGATGGGGCGAATGGCTGTGTCTGATGCAGTTGATCACTGCTTATAGGGACGGGCAGATGAGCAACGTAGTGGCAAGGTCTCACTGTCGGGACTAGGGAACAACGACGCCGGTCGTCGGCATTTCAACGCCGGTCTGCTACGGACGAGCGCTCGTCCCCACTAGGGACTATCAGAAAACTATCACAAAACGACTAACCGCGATCATTTGCTCTTCAGGCGAAATATACTTGTAGCTAAACGACTCGTACGAAATCGCGATGCTTGGATGTTTCTCTCTTCCTGGCGTAGCCCAGCAAGCGTGTGCACTATGTTCCCGCGAGTTGTCTACCTTGGCCGGCCCAATGCAATGTCCACTGGTGGCAGGACCGATACTGGTCACGTTTACCCGCCCAGTCTGCAAACAGCAACGTCCACGTGCATATAAATCTCAACCTCATTTCTGTAGGTTCACTGGTGGCCCCATCACTCGCTAGGTGTTGTCACTTCCGTGCTCACTACCCAGCTCGCGAGCACACTCGCACGTGTACATAGATCTTCGCCTTTGCTTGATCAAATTCCTTGTGTATACACTACATCTTACAACACTGCTCCCTTCGTAGTGATCTTGCGCACTACTGCTCTGCCACGCTGTTGCTGTGAGATGTGCAAATCGTTCATCTTGCGTTCGAGAGCTTGCATCCGAGAGCCTTTCACAAGTCTGGCGGGTGTGCAAAGTCAAACAGTGGCTGTAATGATACACTGCGAACATGCATCCAACTGGCTTAGTTCACCAAATAGTACGCTTCGGACAAACCGGCTTGCTCAGAAACGGTCCACTTGTGGACGAAAAATACAACTTTTTGGTGTTGCTCCATGGCCTGGCAATCAGTATTTGTGTCAATGGAAGATTATAATTGACAAGGAAGTTGCTTCGTTGCTGAGCTTTATGGTGGTGGATCGGCAACTGTTATACCTCCCATCAAAGATCGTACACCTCCCATCAAATAAAATATCGAATCACACGCCCATATCTTTGCCGAACGCAGTATCATGGCGGCAAATCCCCTTACCAGCTGGTATATTTCTAATGGCAGTGCACTGTTTGAAGACCAGATGTGGCAACGTTTGACAACGCTGCCTGCTGCTTAAGACAGCTCTGCCACCTGTGTCGTCAAAGTTTGCCACAGCTACTTGAAGCAGGCTTGTATGCCACGATTGGCTGGCGTGCAGGACATTTGGCAGGTCTTCAGGTCAAAGACTGAGAAACAGCCTCACATAACAGATGCAGAGAATCAGCTGCCCAATCGTTCACAGACATCGTGGCTGAAATATCTTTTGCCATGACGGTCGAGTGTGGCAGGAATCAGACCATGGCTGGTAAGGTCATGTGGCACCGTGGCGACAAACAGCAGTGCATGGCACCCGGGCGCACATGCCCAACACAGGCTTTGATCCGTTATAATTTGTTAAGGCATACTCTCAAAACACTCCCGACAGTGCCTGTGTGTTGGATTTGAGAGGTCTGCACATTATTAGGCATCCAGTAGTGTTGCAGCTCACCACTACATGTTGCGCCTGCTTCTCTTGGCATGAACACAACAGCGCTCCCTTGTTGTAGGGCTGCCTCCAGCACGTAAGTGACAGCCCTACCCTGTCATAGTGTATCTGTTCTGCGGTATGAATGTGTCTGGTAAATTTTTTGAGCAAGGCAATGTGTGCGGGTAGTTACAAAAGAGTACAAGGGCAAACCCACAAAGTGGACCAAGTCATGGAATCAGACAACAGCAGCACAGGCTCTTGTGTGCTGGTGGAACCTGTGCTGTGCACTGATGGTGAATGCAGACAGCTGGATTGCATTTATCACCAGTGCCCGCAAAATTGGCTGGCCTGCAGAAGTCACGGCAACACGTCTCGATGCAGCCATGGTGTTACAGCTGTAACACACTAGTGTGGGCTAGACACTTCCCACAGCGCGCCTGATCATGTGGAATGGCCTGACACTATTGGAGGCTGTGTGATGATTCATGGTATACAAGCACTATGCTTGCCAGGCACGTTGCGAAGCTGGTCTAATTGCTATGTACCATGATTGCTCATAGGCTGCCACTGTCTTCAGCTGAGTTCAGGTTTAAATTTACCACAAGAAGCAAAAAATTTTACGGCACAGCGTGCTTATCTGTGAGTACCGTGGTGCAGGAGTGGATTTAATGGCAAGGTGTCTTTCATCATCGCGGTTGCAGATGTCCTGCCCAGTTCGACGAAGCTGCCTGACGGCCTGGGCAGTGCTCTCAGGTGAAGTGCTCGGTGTGCCAGCACGTCAAAGTACTTGATTTCAAACCGGAACTTCGGTTTGGCCATTGTGCATAGAGGCCATTGTGTATAGACTGGGCTGGGTTGCACATTGCACAGGGACTGGTGAATGAATGAGCGATGTGTAGACCTCCGCAATTGGTAGACCTGAAGGCTGTTGCTTGATGTGATTGTCTCAGTGTCTCCCTTTGTGTCAAACCAGAATGGGATGTTGAGATGCTTGCCCTGAGGAACGGTAGCTCCTCAAAGCGCCACGGTGCCAGCGATTAGCCGTGCCAAATTATTAAATTCTATGCACAGCCGAGAGCAGTCGCGCCGGATCAGAAGTAGGCATGTGTGCTGCATGGTTCATGTTCACGTTGCGGACTGCTGCCCACATACATCACGCGCAGTCGACTGTGGTCAAGTCATTCCCATATCGACTGTATTAGTTCATTTTTTCCAGGTACCTGAGCACTGCGGTAGAGTGTCACACGGTGCATGTATGTACCATACGTGCACTTCTTGCTCCGAAGAAGCTACCGGCAAGCTCGAGTGTTCATAGACGTTAATCGTCCGCGGACGTGCAAAACCGAGGCGGCCAAAGACGCTCATGCTACATAATTGAGTCATGATGTGTGGAATCTATGGTGGTCACCACGGGTGCTCATGAGGAGCTGCCAGGTTCCGCGTGCACCACCCCGGCCGCGCTCACAGCCGTACAGGTATGCGAACAAGCCCGTAATTTTTTGTGGAGCCCATGTTTGCAACCACACAGGTCCCACGGAGGCTGGCAGCAGGACTGGCCATGGGTGAGCCAGGAGAACTGACCATGAGCTCAAGCACGCAGCACCACCGCAGCTAGTCCTACGGGAGAACATAGCCACGAACGTATAGATAATTTGCATACAAGAGACATCCAACATGCATGCGAAAACTTACAAGCTGGCACTGCAAGAAAAGCATGCTGACCAACACCAAAGACGTGACCCATGGCCAGTCACACCCAATCCAATCATCGCAGCCCATCAGATAAAGCATAAGCGAAACCTGCTGAAACAAGTGTGCACGCGAAACCAACATTAATCGATAGCGCTCGTGCGAACGTGCACGAATGCAAACATATGAGTATTACACCCCATCACGTGACCCATCACGTACTAGCCAAACTTAGTTGTACACGTGCAGCGACTCGTCCCAGACAAGTAGCCGGGTTGCACGGAAAACGCAACCAAGGGCCGTCATCGCCAAGGGGGGCAACGGAAGGGCTAGACACGCCTCACACGCAAACTCTCACCAAGGGGGGCAACGGAAGGGCTAGATACGCCTCACACGCAAACTCTCAGTAGACATGCACGCGCGTGTATACATCATGATCAGCGTGCTCAAATGTCAGCAGTGGTAACGGTATACATTGAAGAGCTGCGAAGAACAATAATAATACTAATTATATGATTAGTATTTACGATATATGTATAATCGATCGATTGCGCATGCGATATCAAGGAATAACCAGCTGCAGAAAAATGTTACATCAATGAACGTGACAAGCTTATGGGAGGTCAGTCTCACCAGCACATGTCCTTATGGATACGGCGATGTAATCATACATACATGCTGTGGTTTGTAGAGCTGCATGTAGCCAGTAGTTTGTGTAGCCATTGATATTGCCGCACATGTATACACAAGACAATGCTCTGGAAATGGCTACCGGTGCGCTCCGCATTCCATGAGCAAAAAAGTGAATCATGGTCGAGCCAGACGACTTGCATACCTTGCAATGTATACACAACGATTTCAATGCACAACGCAAAAATAAATCACATGGGCTCTCAGTGATGTTGTGATTACGCTGCGACCAGTGTACATGTGCTGAACGATCCCAGTTCTCCGGCCACATCGAATCGCAGACACCGATTTTGTCAAAATGGACTTCTCTGCCGGTATAAATCCTCTTTTTGGCTCTAAAAGTGGCGCTGTTGTATCTGACGGCGTCGGCAAATATGTGCTTGTGTCACAGCATACAGCAGTTGGTGTACATCGTTCCAGTGATCCAGTAAAAATCGAAACAGCACCCACTTTAAATGCGGCAAAGGTAAGATTTTGTGATAACCGTGGAATGCTGTGATCAGCTTGCCGATGGCGCAGCGCATGTTTGCCGCTTGTGCTTACAGAATGCTGCAGAGACGCGCAGGTTTATAAATATATGTAGTGACGCTTATGAATGTGATCCGAAGTCATGCTTACAGACATTCGTGATTATCACTGTGTGGATTGTGGTGCAGGTCGAGAACAAGACTAGTGCGGATCTGATGCATTTCCTTTGTGAGAGAACCGGATCAGGAAATGCACAGCAGGTCAGCAACTGTATAAGTCTCAACGCGATATTAATGGATCTAGAGTCGGACGAGGTTCGCTACTCCTGAGGTGTCGACACACGTCTGGCCCGGTCGCTCGCTTGTCGTTGCTGGCCGGGGGGCATGACAAAGATGTTTGATGACAAATTATGCCCTGTAGGAAGAAGAGGATTTCAATTTGGAGAATTTCGGTACTGAAGACGAGCAATCTCACCCATGCCTTCGGCACTCCTTTTCTAGTGCACCATCGAACTGGCCGGTATGATGCCCTAGTTTGCAAGACGATGCACACAGTATTCAGAAAGTTGTGCTGCTCGCCGATTTGTGCTGATCTGCGCCAGCATAAGATGGACACTGCTTGTAGGGAAGTCCTCGGACTCTTGCACCTTCATCCATCTCACCCGAGGTGTGGTTCAAACCTTCGATTGCTCGTATCCGCATCCAAGGTCAGGTTAGTGTGGTTTCTGCTTCCGGGTTCCTTGTTCAGCTGTGAGGTCGTGATCTACATTTGGTGGCTAGCTTTTGTACCAATATCATGGTGTTGCCTTTCCAGAACAGTGGCCACCGAGACTCGGTCACCTGCAGGTTTTACCATTCCCCCCCTTTCAGTCTGAGGCACTCTTCTCCACCTCATCATCCTCTGAGCTGGTCAACTCGACCTCAACCGTCTCGACCAACATATCTTATTGTTCAGTTGACAAGTTCGCTGAGCATCACATCTGGACAGATGATCCAACCCTCGATGCCGATGAATTGCTGGCAAGCCTGCGCAAGGACTCCCCTCTTGAAGAGCCTGCTATGGGGCAGCGCGGACCATGTCCGGCGGTCATTCAGACACCTTCTTTCCTGTCTACATGCCATCCCAAGGCCAAGCTGAAGCCCATGGCCGGCTTGGTCGGAGCCTGTGCAGCATCAATGTCCCCCGCTGTTTATATGACTGTAGCAAAAACTGCTGCTTCCATTGTGAGCGCACGATGCAATGAATACAGGGAAGACTACAGCAGGCGGCAGGCGAAGCATGAAAATCGCAAATCTAGCGGCAGCGTGGCTTTTGGCAAATTCTATTGCGGCGTCGGTGCCATCGCTACTACGATTGCTACACCTTTCCAGAACATGAAGTGCATGCGTCCGAACAAGATCGCGCCGATCTAGATCTTCATCGAATGCACAATCACAGCCCATGTGCCTCTGCGTGCACTTGTAGTCAAGTAGGCAGATGTATCAAGTAGAGAGATGTTTCCAAGGAGAGACGCCGAGCCGTGAGGGCCAGGCAAGACAGATTCCCAGTCCGGGAGTCCTTTTCCATTCGGGCAGCAGCGGGCTCGCATTTCAGCGCCCTCATTTTTTACCTGAGGCCGAGACAATTTAGTGATCCCAGCAGGCAGTTCTAGTGATCGCAGCATGCAGCCCTGTAGTTAGTGATCCCATCAGGAAGTTTTGGCGGCGATTCTAGCCCCGCTCCACTGCATGGAGCATCGGCGCGAATCTACCAAGCTTCCAGCACTAGCGCGTCGTGTACACATGGCGAATTATGGTATGACGCTATTGCCACGTTTGTGGCGTGATGGCCAACTGCATATTCGTTTCGAGTAGCAGTTATTTGCTCCTGCAAAAGTTAATCCTAGCAGTTTTGGTTCGGGATTATACCTGAAAGATGTTATAAAAAAATCACATTTCTTCAGTTTTGGGAAGTCTGCTAAATTTAACACTGTCATGAAACCTGCACTGACATAATCAGCACTCTTTCCTTAATGTATTATACTGGTCCACTGTAGCACAGGTCGGCGGTTCGGGAGCATGAAGTCCCCATATCATCACCACCCAGCATGAGGGGTGAAAGTGCATACGCTATGAGCAGCCGGGCACAGTGACACGGGATGTGCAGCTGCCGCGTTCGGGGCATTGCGCGTTGTCTGGCGAGTGGGTTTACTGCTGTCCGTGTGTTACACGGAGATCAGCCCGAAATCCCGGCAGCGCCAAGGGTTAAAAATACAAGTCAACCCAAGCAATCGCCAGAACAACAACATAAACGACCACAACAACACAATCCAAACAGACGTCACACCTATGACCACCCACTGACCCAAATCTCATACATAACCATCAGACAACAGTAACACCACTTGCCAGACAACGCACACTGCCCCACATGCAGCACCTGCAAATCAGGAACACCCTGACCCAGGGCCCTGGGGGGTGTGCACTCAGCCCCCTGGTGGTTTCAGTGTCAGCGCGGACACCCGGGGCCCCCACTGACGAGTTTAGGACGTCCATAGGGCATAACTAGGTGGTTTGAGAACGTGTACGGGGCGTTTGGGAAATCGTGTCGTTTCCCCAAAAATCGCCCACTATTCTCGTCAAATGCCCCCGTTTTCCCAAACTTCGCGGTTTGGGCCCAAATCATCCCAAACTCGTCTCCATTGATCCCAAAGCACTCACAACACAGCT